>JANUSC010000273.1:0-305628 GCA_025200525.1 Camellia lanceoleosa | reverse complement strand
GAGGGTTCGGTCTAGGATACTTCTCCGATGACGGATTTGGGTTTGATGTTTCGAGATGTATTCCACGAGAATATCTTGATGCATTTAGTACTTTTCTTGGGCTTCCTCAAGTTACCTGACGAGTCGGTGGAGTTGTGTGCCTCCTGATGGGGATCTTTGCAGCGGACCCTCGGCGCCTTGGCGATCTCTGATCTCCGGTATGTTTTTGACCGATGCGAAACCAAACCTTTGTTCATACAACTTTGATGCATGACACAAAACGATAAACTACTCACGGCATTCACCACCTTTGTCTTACATTGCACTGCATCTTGATAAAGCGCTCGGCATTGAACCATGCTCATACAGCGCGATACTGTCTTGATTCACTTTGCTCCGCGACATTCCTGCTATGCTCATACTTGCATTACCATGTCGATTCCTTTGCTCACGGCATTCACATTGTACTCGCCTGCTTGCGTGCATTGATTCCTTCTCCGACATTCACCTACTTGTACTCGCTTGCTGCATTGATAAAGCGCTTCATATCTTGTGCATTTGTCTTTCATGCTTTCGGCCTCCGCTTCCCGATTCCTCCGATTGGGTGGTGGTGCTCATCTGAGCACCGCTACCTACTCGGGATGGCGGATATTCCCCGCGCGAGAGGGTGTGGCCATGTGGGGGAGCAGCTCCTGACTCAGTTCTGGCGGCCAGTGGGCGGAGGCCTCACGAGGCCGAGGCGGCTTGGGCTCGGGCTCGGCAGCTGCCGGCTGGCAGCTCTGTGCCCTTGAGGAAGAGGCGAGACGGATCCTCGGGAGCCATTGATGATGATTCTGAGACTTCTCTTTATTTTCTTCTTTTCCTTTTCTTGTACTTTTCTCTTTTTAGTAGGCAGTACTATGTCTTGCCATGAGCAGTGCACTTTCAAAACTTATATACTTGAAAAAGATTATATGAAATGGAACAAACTTTTTTATCACAGAAAAAAGAGAGTGTTATATCGCACATTTCATACTTTGCACTACATTGCATCATATTACACCTCAAATGTAAATGATATTGTCTATTGTTTTGTGATTAAATGTACCCCTTTGTAATAATCGGGATAACCAACCAACCTTCTTGACAAAACAACCCGAACGAAATCATCTTTCGGCCGGGACACAGTCTAAAATACGCAGGATTGATGTGGGTACTGCCCATGTCTGGCGGGGATCGAGGCTACATATGGCACGTGACACATCACTAGGATAAATTACACTTTTGCAATCTTTGGAACAAGCGGCTCATAAATACGCTGACACCGGCTATTCTCGCGACACGGCAAAATCTGAACATAACCAACCCAATCTCGAGCAATAAGAGATGGATCATTTCCGCAGCGTGAACCGCCATTTGAAATTAGTAAAACGCACTCGGATGCCCCAAATTTCTTTTTTCTTCTCTTGCCTTCCGCATGGATGTAGAGAACGGCACACAAAGACTCGAGCACACTGCAGCGATTTTTGAGATAAAGGAAGGTTTTTAACCTGAATTATCGAGCCTACTGGCCAGAGCCACAAATTTGGCACTGGGACTCTGTAAAGGGAAACAAAAGGCGATGACCTAAAACACAACTTAGACACACACTCCTGAAAGACTCAAAACAACAGCTTGAGATTGACAAATCAAAAGACACGGCTACTTACACCTGACGTGTTTAGAGAAAAAAACAAGAGGCTGCAGGATTCAGGAGCCAATTCCTCCTGCACATTTCCCAGCCGCTTTCTCGATTTGTGATTCTCGATCACTCGGCCCTCTAGGCCTCGGTTTTCTCTCAAAAATCATTTCCTCCCTTTTCTCTCAACTCTCACCTCTCTATTCTTTAATCTCTCATTTTTCATCCCCTCCCAGGGGCAATCAGAGGTATTTAATAGGAAGTTGTGGGTTCGCACCCAATACTGACATAGCCCAGCTATTTCTTATTTCGGTAGAGTCAGGGTGCCTTTTACGACAGCAGCGTTGACGACAAAAAAAAAAAAAAAAAAAAAAGGAGGCGGAACACTACCGCTCAGCTGTGCCTGGTTCATTACTTTGACCATTTTTGTTTTCTTTCAAAACTTGCTTTTGACTAAAAATGATCGTCAGTTGACATGCTTGTTCAATTTTGATTTAGAAAATCACAGCGAGTCAGTTAAAACCTTGAAAATTTTCCTTTTGGGTCTAAACATGGTCCAAGTTTTGGAAAATGAAATAATTTTTGAGAAAATATCAACCTCAAGTAAAATTTTCCAAAAACTAAATTTTTGCAAACCAATCGCTACTAGACAAGCCGCGGATTTTAACTTACCCTCGCCGAGGCCTTTACAACCTCGGATCGCGAGGCAAGGCAATGCAAAATTGCCCCCTGCGGGCTTGAAGGGAGGAAGGAGCAATTTAAAGTTGCCCCTAGTTTGGATGGAAACTTCGGGGCAACTTTATGGCAATGGAGCGGCAAACGGATGGCAAATGGAAGAGATTGCGCCTTGTTTCAGATGATCTGCGCCGCAAGATGCCTATCGATGATCGAAAAGCGGCCGGGCTCTCGAGTAATTAGAGAGGGAAGTGAGAACGGCCACAAACCAATATATGGACACGATCACCTTAGAAAAGCATATCGGTGATTGGACTTCATATAAGCGATCCGGGTTTACCCCTTAATTGTCTGATGATTCGGACTTATGTCGAAGTAGGTGAGCTAGGGAGGTTATTTGAAACCTTGGTTCCAGTCCTTTTTAGACTTTGTATTTAAGGTTGCATAGAGAGGCGTGTTAGGCGGAGTTCGCTTTGGCTTGGTTGTGTTTGGAGCTAAGTGTTGGTGCGAAATTTTGCTCCTTCGCTTTCGAGCGAAGTTAGTCGCTTTCGAAGCGAAGCGTGGTTTCTTGTAATGCTCGTGGAGTCGAGCAGGTGGGCGTCGCTTCCGAGCGGCAGCTGCGTCTAAGTCGGAACTGAGGGAGCTTTGTTTCTTACGCCAGGCGAAGTTTGTCAAAATCATCCGCTTCGGCGTCGTCAGATGCGATTGCAACAGCGGAAGGCTTACCATTCTTGGCTCGAAGCGAGCTTTTTCTTCGCTTCGAAGCGAGCTTTGGTAGTCGATGGTTAGCGGCTCGGCGAAGTTTCTTGGCCTTGTTTAGGGAGCTTTTGGCGGTGTTGGATGTTTTCTGTTCCAGTCGCTTTCGAGCGGACCCAAGGGTCTTCGCCTTCAGCCCAGCCTCGGTGTATATCAAGATGACAGAAAAACGTGCGACGAGAACTCATTTTTCTTCTTCTCTCATTTTGAAACCTTAGCAGCCGACTCCCTCTCTCTCTAAACACATATTCTCTCTAGGATTTCATCTCCCTCTAGTGTAGATCTATCCTGAGTCCTTTGTTAATAAGATAGAGGGTGTTGAGATCTTCGTCTTAATCAAAAAGTTGGGATTTGGAGCACTTTGGGTTTTGGTCTTCATCTCCGTTTGGGCTCGAATTTCGAGGTAGGGATATCCTACTCCTCCTTATGGTCTTTGTCTTTAAATTTTAGCATTTGGATATGTTGGGGGTTGTTGCGTAATTTTTGAAAACTTTGGGGCCTTTGTGCAATTTACAAAAGTTGGGGTTTTGTTTAGAAATGAGCTGTATGCATGTTTGGCATAGGAAAGGGAGTAAATAGCCGGATTGTAAATGAAAATGGAGCCTTAGGGTTGTTTTGTGAGTTATAGTAATTGCCCTAATTGGTTTAATTAATTAATGTATATAATTAATTAAAGAGTATGAGGAATTGGATTGAATATGTGGAAATTGAGAATGTACGGGGTTAAAGGGTGTAGTTGAATCATGTATTACTCACCTGATTGAAATATGGTTATATTATCCATTTGTGCATTTATTTCTTGTTTAGAAATAAGCGCTGGCTCACCGGTGGAGGATAGTCTTGATTGTTGTAGACACTGCATGTTGACTAAGGAAAACTAAACCTAATCGAGTGGAAATGTCATAGAGTATGACGAGTGATCGAATACATTAACTTTATGTATTGATTGAATGCGTATGTGGTTATGTGTTTATATGCATTGTCTGTGTTTGTGTATGGGAGGAGATAGGGGATGTTCTCCACGGTTTACGGAAGATGGGGATGTACCTCTAAACCGGTTAATCGATGGCTAGGGAAGATGGGGATGTACCTCTAGGCCATTGAAAAATATTGGATATAGCTCATATGCTCGTCCATGGAAAATATTGGATGTAGCTCATATGCTTGTCCATGGAAAATATTGATGTAGCTTATATGCTTGTCCATGGAGAAATATTGGAAATAGCTCATATGCTTTTCCATGGAGATGTGTTGAAGTGTTGTTTGTTGATATGATATAGCACTAAAATGTATATCATTATTGTTTTGGGAAATCGGAAGTGTATGGATTGATTTGATATAGCACTAAAATGTATATCGTTATCAATTGTGAAGTATAGAAAATGTTTCTATGTTAAGTTGATACAACACCAACATGTGTGTCATAAGTAAAGAATGAAAGTGGATTATGTATTAGTGATATATAGCGAAAAGGTTTTGGCCAGGATCTCGAGCCAAAGCTTTCAAACTCTTGTAGAATAAAAAATGGAAAGTGAATTGATACATAAGTTGGGTTGTCTTGAAATGGAAAAAGAATGTAAGTGTTGTCTCGTAATGTATAAGTGTAGGCCATCTGTTGATTGCTAATGTTTTAGGCATTGTTCATAGTTGGTTTAGTGTATTTCTCTTTGTGTGGCTCACCCTATATGGGACACCATTTTCGTGTAATAGGAGCACGCCACCTCCAAGGATGCTCGCTTGAGAGGCTAGAGGCGCAGATGGTACCGATTTTGACCTATTTTGTTTTATTTTAATTACATGTAATTTCAAGCCAAGGGCTTTTCATGTATTTGAGTTAGTACTCTTACATTTGTAAATCAAGTGTTAGCTTGGAAAGATGTAAGCCCATGGGGCGTTTAATTACGATGATTAACATGTAAAGATGTTTATCCCTTGTAGCAATGTATGTATGAACGGATGGGTTTTACGTTATTATTTTGGGGGCGTTACAACTTGGTATCGTGGCGTCACGGGTTTGAATACTTTGGAGTGCGTGGGAAGTGATTAGGATCACAATGGGTTTGTCTCGCTTGTTAGAGACTTAGATGTAATGTTATATGCCTGTCGATAACATGTTTATGTAACTATTTGGGTATGGGATTTGGTTTCTAGGATGTTGATTGGATCCTTGGGTTCGGGAGTCTGTTGGAAAGGCACCGATCAATGCCGTTTCTAACGGAACTCTAGTAACGCCTTTGGGACTGTCATTATCCGGAAATGAAATTCGTAGTGCTTATGTGTTTATGTGCTTACGTGGAGTGAATTACATTTGTCCATGCATTAGGACGAATGTTTAGTTTCGCGCATTTATGAATGTGCTAATACCTTTGTTATCTTTCACTAGGATGCCTAGGCGATTGTAGATTTCTCCTCCTTCCGCCGGAAGAGCCGCTGAAACAATTTGTGGCGTTACGCCAAGGTACTACACCTTTGGCGCGGTTTGAGGGATGGTTTGCTAACTTGTCGAGGTTTGCTCGAGTTGGTTGAGACGGAAGAGTTGCGTTGTCGCGGAGTTTGAGAGTAAGTTGTGTGATGATATCCGGTGAGGATTGCGGGGTCCCGCATAGGGTTATAGTGTGCTTGTTGGGGTTTGCTCATGTAGAGGCTGCGGTGTTAGCAATGGGCGAGTGGGGAGGAAGCCATTTCGGCACTCGGTGACTCGGGGTGTTGGTAGGCCTTTGAAGAGGCAGAGGGTTTAGACTGCGGTGAGGAGGTTGGGCTAGAACTACTCTTCCGTGTCGGATTTGGGTTTGGGAGCAAGCGAACAGAGGTGTTATTTGTTTCAGATGTGTCTGCGGCCACAAGGTTTGGTTTGCCCACAGAGGAGGGCAAGGTTAGCAAATTCAACCAGTAGTTGTACCATCAGGATTGTCTAATCAGCCGGGTTTTACGCCGACTGAAAGTTCAGTGGGGAGGCAATTGTTGGAGCCTTCGTCAGCTCAGACTTCGAACCAAGCTCGTACCCAGGAGCCGTTTACTTGTTGGGTGTGTAAGCAGCCGGGCCATCTTCGACGTTTTTGTACTCGACAGGGGGCTTCTTTAGGGACCTTACAGCCTAGTCAGGCTCAGTTCCTTTCGACTAGGCAGGGGCAGTATCATTTTGAGGGACTAGCAGGCCAGATTCCGAGGGCCTCGGGAGAGTCGAGTTTCCAAGTTCCAGTTGGGGAGGTTGATAGTTGTTCTCGGTGTGGCGAGGGCACGCTGGTAGTACTTGTCCGTGGCACGTAAACTCGTAGGTTATCTTGTGTTTGGAGATGACCAATTTTGTCGGCCCAATGAGGGACGATAGTGGTGGTAATACCGGGGATTGGTTACATTTTGGTGATCCGTTTTGTAATCCGTGGTTTATCGTTTTGTAATCTTTGGGTTTGGTTGTGTAACCCGTGTGTTGGAGGTTTGTTGTATAACCCAAGTGGTTGGGAATGTTGAAACACTTGAACTATTTGTTTCACTGCTCTGTTTGTTGATTTCCCTGGACTGGATGCATGTGAACGTGTTACAGCTCAAGAGTGTTATTAATGACGAGTTGGGGTGAGACCGAAAGGGTGGGTAGTTAATACATTTCCTTGCAGGAAACCTGATTTGGGCAAAGTAGGGGCTAAGGAGCCATGTTTTCAAAAGTTGTGAACCACCGAGGGGTGTGTGTGTTAGTCAAGGCACTGGTGGGGCGAGAGCTGTTTCACTTGCCAAGTGTGTAACCCATTTCTGATTTTGTCAGGGTTAGATCGGTACTTTCGTGGCGGTTAGCATTACCGAGATTGTAGGTACACTAGTATGGTTGTTTTGAGTGAGGGGATGTTAGTCCCTGTATTCACTGGTAGCTGTTATGCTAGGAGTGGTATGTGGTGAGTAGCTGGTGCTATGTGTTGGGCAGTGGGAAATAAGAGTTTCCTAAGTTCTTTATGTGAATCGAGGGTGATAGATTTGTACCTTAGTTTTGACCAAGTCAGGAGGTATTGTTAGAAGGGTTGATTGGGTGTATAACCCAGAAGTTGAGGTGTGACCGTGGATAGAGTCAGATGGTGTGAGATTAGCACCTGTGAATGTCTTAATGACGAGGGGGGGTGAGAACTTGTACTCTTCCGAGAGGTTAGAATGGTGAATAGTGAAAGCCTAGTTGGCGGCGTATGTTAAGGCTGGGTTAGTCCATGGTGGTTGTCGGGCGATAGCATTGGCTAGTGGTTTGGCACGGAGATTGGGTGTCAGGGTTGTACTCTCGAGGTGGAGGGTGAGACCTCTAAATGAGGGAGCTTTGCGGTGTGATGCATGATGATGAGTGGTCGATATGTTGTGTTTGGGTGGATAAATCTAGAAAGGAGTTGGACATAGGTGTCCGTCGTCTGTGTCGAGATAGTGGTAACACAAGTGAGGTGGTAAGGTTGTGAAGAGTGATTGAGACACTCAGTCAGAATCAGTTCGGTTTGTTTGGTTCCTACTTGTGCGTGGCGAGGCACGAGGGTGTATGCTGTTATCCGTTGGGATGTTACGTGGTTGGGACTTCGGTTGTTAGGGAGTCTCTCTCGTGAATGTGTTGTTGGGAATATCGCGTCATTAGTGAATTGGCCTTATTGTGACTTGCTTGAGTGTCAAGTGTTGGACAATCGTTAGCATATGGTTAGCAGTCGTGGTGTAGAGGACGTTTCAGAACGCTGTAGTGATAGTATGTGCATTACTATTGTTATTGATCTTGGGTCTATGTGATTAGACCTTTCCATTTGTTGAGGTGTTGTGCAACACAATTGGGGTAGAAAGCCCTTTGGAGTGGGAGAGGAATCTCTGGAGCCCTTATGGGCATTTGCGTATATATTATATCTTTAGTGTGGTGAGCAGATAATAGGTAGTGGGGTTGATGATCATACGGTGGGTTATACCATGAGCATGTAGTTGAAGTGAGGATCGTATAGGTTAAATGGGTGGTAGAGATGCATGTTATAGATCGGTGGTGGCATATATATATATATATATATGTGAATTGTCTCTTGAATAGGGACGGGTAACCAGAGTGGTCCGATTCTAAATCGATGAAAATGATTGGGTTAAGAGCAAGAGATCATGTTTTTGAAAAATGTTTACAAAACTCGAAATTGCATGGGAAGTGCAAAAACTAGATTTCAAAATTTTTATAAATTTCAAAGTTTGATTATTTTAGAAAATGCTTTTGAACCAGAGAAATTTTTATGTGCTCGTGACAAACCGATATGTTAATTGTTCCATTCAAGATTGTGGTTGTTGAGTTGTTGAGTAGTGACTTAGCTTCGAGAGCTAGTCGGTTGTTTTGGTGGTTTATCTCGGAAGAGATTGGGTTTTGTTGAAGTTTCAGATGGGTGTTGTCTTCATTTGGGGCATGTGTCCTCGTTTAGTCCTTTCCTAGTGTGCGGATGAATAGAACTCGCTTGAGGGATTGATTTCTTTGTATTGAGGGTTGGTAGTCATTGGCCTTCGTGTTGGCGTGACCTTAATTTGAGGACGAAATTCTTTAAGGGGAGGTTATAGCGATCCGGGTTTACCCTTGGTGTATAATGATTCGGACTTATGTCCGTGGGTGTTAGAGGTTGTTTGAACCTTGGTTGCGCCCTTTTAGACTTTGTATTTGGGTTATAGGACGTGTTGGCGGGTTCGTTTTGGCTTGGTTGTGTTTGGAGCTAAGTGTTGGTGCCTGTAATTTTGCTCCTTCGCCGAAAGCGAGAGTTAGTCGCCGAGCGAGCGTGGGTTTCTTGTGTCCGTGGGTCGAGCGAGTGGCGTCGCTGCGAGCGGCAGCGATGCGCCTAAGTCGAACAGAGCTTTGTTTCTTCGCTCGAGCGAGCTGTCCGTCGCTCGAGCGTGCGTCTAGTTGCAGTTGCAACCTGAAGGCTTGCATTGCTGGCTCGAGCGAGCTTTTCTTCGCTCGAGCGAGCTTCTGGGTCGGTGGTTGGCTCGAGCGGGGATTTCTTGGCTCGAGCGAGGGGAGCTTTTGAGGCGGTGTTGGATGTTTTCTGTGTCTGGTCGCTCGAGCGACCGGGTCTTCGCTCGAGCGAGCCTGGTGTATATCAGTAGGCAGCAGCGGGGAGAACTTCATTTTTTCTTCTTCTCTCATTTTGAAACCTTAGCAGCCGACTCCCTCTCTCTCTAAACACATATTCTCTCTAGGATTTCATCTCCCTCTAGTGTAGATCTATCCTGAGTCCTTTGTTAATAAGATAGAGGGTGTTGAGATCTTCGTTTTAATCTGAAAAAGTTGGGATTTGGAGCACTTTGGGTTTTGGTCTTCATCTCCGTTTGGGCTCGAATTCGAGGTAGGATATCCTCCCCCTCCTTATGGTCTTTGTCTTTAAATTTTAGCATTTGGATATGTTGGGGGTTGTTGCGTATTTTTTGAGAACCTTTTGGGCCTTTTGTGCAATTTTACAAAAGTTGGGGTTTTGTTTAGAAATGAGCCTGTATGCATGTTTGGCATAGGAAAGGGAGTAAATAATGGATTGTAAATGAAAATGGAGCCTTAGGGTTGTTTTGTGAGTTATGGTAATTTGCCTAATTGGTTTAATTAATTAATGTATATAATTAATTAAAGAGAATGAGAATTGGATTGAATATGTGGAAATTGAGAATGTACGGGGTTAAAGGGTGTAGTTGAATCATGTATTACTCACCGATTGAAATATGGTTATATTATTCATTTGTGCATTTATTTCTTGTTTAGAAATAGCGCTTGGCTACGGTGGAGGGTAGTGTTGATTGTTGTAGACAATGCATGCCGATTAGGCAAACTAAACCTAATCAGTGGAAATGTCATAGAGTATGACAGTGATCAATACATAAAGTTAATGTATTGATTGAATGCGTATGTGGTTATGTGTTTATATGCATTGTTTGTGTTTGTGTATGGGAGGAGATAGGGATGTACTCCACGGTTTAGGGAAGATGGGGATGTACCTCTAAACAGTTAATCGATGGCTAGGGAAGATGGGATGTACCTCTAGGCCATTGAAAAATATTGGATATAGCTCATATGCTCGTCCATGGAAAATATTGGATGTAGCTCATATGCTTGTCCATGGAAAATATTGGATGTAGCTTATATGCTTGTCCATGGAGAAATATTGGAAATAGCTCATAAGCTTTTCCATGGAGATGTGTTGAAGTGTTGTTTGTTGATATGATATAGCACTAAAATGTATATCATTATTGTTTTGGGAAGTACTGGAAGTGTATGGATTGATTTGATATAGCACTAAAATGTATATCGTTATCAATTGTGAAGTATAGAAAATGTTTCTATGTTAAGTTGATACAACACCAACATGTGTGTCATAAGTAAAGAATGAAAGTGGATTATGTATTAGTGATATAACGAAAAGGTTTTGGCCAGATCTTGAGCTGTGTTTTCAAACTCTTGTTGAATAAGAAATGGAAAGTGAATTGATACATAAGTTGGGTTGTCTTGAAATGGTAAAAGAATGTAAGTGTTGTCTCGTAATGTATAAGTGTAGGCCATCTGTTGATTGCTAATGTTTTAGGCATTGTTCATAGTTGGTTTAGTGTATTTCTCTTGGTACGTGGCTCACCCTATATGGGACACCATTTTCAGTCTGAGCACGCCACCTCCAAGGATATCGCTTGAGAGGCTAGAGGCAAAAGTGGATGATCGGGATTTGACCGTATTTTGTTTTATTTAATTACATGTAATTTCAAGCCAAGGGCTTTTCATGTATTTGAGTTAGTACTCTTCCATTTTGTAACCAAGTGTTAGCTTGAAAGATGTAAGCCCATGGGGCGCTTAATTGCTGATTAACATGTAAAGATGTTTATCCTTGTAGCAATGTATGTATGAACGGATGGGTTTTCGTTATTATTTTGGGGCGTTACACTTGGAGGAAGTTGATCAAGTAGTTCTGCTATTGCAACCGAGACATCGGAAGAGGCACAGTGATCAAAACCATTTGATGGACTAAGACGCCATGGAAGTGTTAAATGACTTCAGGATGAAGTTGCCTACGATCCCAAACATGGGAATCAAGCTCACGAAGTTCGGGTTAAAGTACACTCGGGTATTTTAACCTTCACTATTTTTAGGCTCTTACTTTTGCCAAGGCGCCTAATGGTTTTCTACCTTACAGCTTCTTTTCATTTTTTTCTTTTTTCTTTTTTGCATTTTTTTTGTTTCTATTTTTCATTTCTTTTTGCTTCTTCTTTTTCTTTTTTTTTTTGTTTTTTTTTTTCTTCTCGCCTAACTTTTGCCTGGTCGCTCTTTCCGTTTTCGCCCAAATGAGCCTCTCAAAGGGTAAAAATGTAGCAAGTCCGAGCCAAATGATTTTTGAAGTTGAAGCCTCCTCAGTATGCGGAGAACGGCAAAGGTTTTGCAGAGAATCCATCACTTGCTTCACAAGCTTCTTCCTAAAATCTAGTCTTCTACTCGATTTGTGCCTCTTGTTCGAGGGTTGCTCCAAATTTGGCCACACGGGCCTCCTGTGGTAGTGGACCTTTGAACATTCTAGATGAGCACAAGGTGCAAAACAAACGGATTGAAACTGGAGGAGGAGAGCGATCCTAAGCTGCACAATCTCAAGAGCGATTCCATACAGGTCTTCGCAGGACTGCGCAAAACATTTTTGTTTTTAAAAGTTTTGAGAAAGCGACGATCGTCATCGCTACGAAGACATGTGGGACCACCGATCAAGCCAGATCCTTCTCAAGACTACACTAACAAGCATGATTTCTACTCATTAAAAGGGCTAGCATGCCGCTTCTTTCTCTCAATTTTGGTCAAAGTTTTATAATCCCGAGGAATTCCTTCCTTCGCTTTTATCACCGCAGCTGCTCAAAAGGGTTTTTGAAAAGCTCAGGTCAAAGCAATAATTTCAAGGTACTGAAGAGCAGGTAAGACGTGTTGCCGCCCTATTCGAATTCTCTGGCACAACTAGCCCAAACAAACAATGAGCATGGAAACAAGGTAGTCAAGCAATTGCTTATCTGTGTTTCCGGATGCCATTGGCTCCACGGTAGAGACTGACTCGAAAGAAAACACAAGATAATTACAAAGCAAAATGGTGTCCGAGGCAACATCCCCGGAGTCACCTGGTATTCTAAACAAAGGACCGACTCGCTACAACAAGATGCACTGTAAGCAAAAAAGAAGACTGACTCACGACAATGAGACAGACTCAAAACAAAAACAAGAGACTGACTCGACACCCAAGCCAGAATTTGCAAGGTTAGCATTCGTAGATGCTCAAAAATGCGTGCCAGACGCCATATCAAAAAGTTCAAGGCGCTGCCTGCAGGCGGTCGAATTCCAATTACATACTCACAGTATCGGTGTCCTCGAAGTCCAACAACTGGGTGGTAACGGAGTTGGCCGAGGTGGGTGGGAGAATAACTTCATTATCGATCAGATCCTGCACCTCATGGTGGAGACGAAAGCAATTATCAGTGGGGTGGCCGGTCTGCTCATGGTACGCACAGTACTGAGCAGTGTCATGGCCTGCTGGAAGAGGATGCGGGAGAGGCCGCGGCTCAAGAGGTGTAAGGTGCCCCTTTTTAGCCAAAATCAACAATGCCCTAGACAGCGGCATGTAAAGGGCGTGGAACTTCGCCTTCGGGCCGTATTAAGCTTGAGTGTTTTGCTAGACGACTAGCGAAGGGATCGCGGTGCGCCTTGGATTGGATTTCTGCATGTGGATTGGGAATGGGAGGAGCTACTCGCATGACGGGCCCGGTTGCCGATCGACTTGAACTCCCTCCGTGGAGTGGGGAAGACGCCATCCACAATTTTGGTTACAATCGCGATACCGCTGCTTGTTCATTCCCCGCCAAAGCCTCCACGCCCAACAAAGGTTGTTCCATTGGATCGGCATCCGCCTTTGCTTTGTCTTTTTCCTCCGCCTCACCGATTGAGGGTTCGGGTTGATACTCGGTACATCATTGCCACAAATGAGGCCATCTCCGATTGATCGAAGTTCGACACATCCGCCCCAACAACGGGCTCGGGGTCTAAACTCCCAAGATACGGTACGGGCGATGAAGTCGACATCCCATAGGCGTAGATTCGCCATGCACTTCCTGGAGATCACCTATCATCCCATCATTTCAAAGTAGTAGGCTCATGAGCGATATAATCGAGGGCCTGCATCGATGTGCAACCGGCGATCCGGTGGGTGCGTATATCGGCAGAGTTTCGCAATGTAGGTAACTCCCGATCCAACGCGTGTCATAACCACAATCTTCCGACTCTTATGCTAAGTCCCGCCGGCAAGAAGAAGTTAAGACATCGCTATTCTCGCTCAACTCTCGAATCCCTAATCAAAACGGAAAGCAAGCAAAGATTTCAAATTTAAATCGATCAAACACGATGCTCAACAATCAGATTAACCATCGATCATCGCTCTAATCACCGTTTCAAGACCAAACTAATACCCACGGATAACCTTCTCAACAACATCGACACCGTGCCCTCGGCCCGATATCAATCGTCAAACTAACATGTACTTTCCCCGCAGGGATACATTCTAAAGCACATAGCGTATAAATGAGAACCAAAACACCCCTACATTGGGGTAGGGTTTCCGTCCTATTTTATCAGAGCTAGGGTTTCACTACGCACAATGTTTCAAACAACCTAACGGTAAGCAACCCGCCCTAGTTTGGAATGGTCACTATGGATCCGAATATGCACTAGGTCAATGGTCAAAGGGTGCCCCAGTAAAAACTGGGTTTGTGTTCCCATGCTGTCAGAGCCCACAACCGGTCAGCCTTATTGACATGCCTTGACAAGACAAGCCTCCGGCAAACCGTTCAGGAATGGCAGATGGCAAACACTATGTTCCTAGGCACACCAATGCACATGCAATGCAAAGAAACACATAAACATAGTCAAAACAGGATATCACGAGTTCGAGTCAAACTCTCTAAATTACCCAAATAGAGTCGCCAGAATCAGAATAACGCTCTCTAGGACTCTTTCTTTTGTGTTGTTGCGGTTCTTAATCTGAACCAAAGAGTCCACCTCTGGCAAATCATTTTAAGGAAAACAGATTTTGTGAAAAGTAGTGCCAAACATGGACTGCTTTGCCAGATACAGAGTCGCCACCTAAATATTTTTTTAAAGGGGGAATTTAGGAAACCCTGACCCGGTGCCGAAGGCCACGTGTTCGTCATTACCAAAGTGATCTTGGCTCGGGAGCTTGGGTACGATCGGGGAAGGTCAGCTATGAGTTACTCTTTCGCCCGTCAAGACCGCCTCTACTAACCATGATATCCTTTTTTTGAAAACGTTATGTGTTCTTATTCCAGTTATTAGCCTAGAATTACTATGTTATGCGCACAGCAAACAAGTATAGACTAGATCGCCTAATTTGGAAATAAGCATTGCATATCCATTTGTTTGGAAAACAGTTTGAATTGCTACTCGCAAGTAGGCTAAAACACGGATTTCAATGAGTGTTCCCAACGCAAGCAATCCAACCTCCACCCACAGGCATTCAAACAGTTATATCACATAAGCACCTAGCCACATGGTAAGCATACTGTCATGTTAACATCCACACGCATGCGAGATGCTAAAGCATAAAAGCTACCTAGTACTCGTACAAAAACAAGAAACTAGTTAGCAAACATGCATGACCTAGTTCATGTTACGTGGCTAATGTATCACATACAAGGATGCAATCTAGACAAAGCTCGGCTATCCTAAACATGGCATATGAAATGCTACAAATAGCACGATTCAATTTGGAATTGAAATAGCAATGCGTTTGTATGATGTGCCGAGCCCGATGCATGTAAACAAATGCATGAATGCACGCATGCATTGCATAAGGTATGCTAAAATAATCATGCCCTAATCTACCATCATAAGAAGGTAAATAAAAGGGAAGAAAGAAGTGGGGTTGGAAAACATACATACCCACACACCCACACTTATTACGTATATGCCCTCACTCAGAGGGACCGAAAGAATATACAAATTAATTAACTATGCAAGCTAATTAACTATTACAAATTCACTAAATTAATTAGAAAAATAATTAATCTAATTAAAGCAAGAAATGCTCGAAGAGGGCTCAATGCATCTGCGTTCGGACTCGCTTCGAATCGACTGTCATGCAAGTGTGCTCGCTTTCCGCTATCCTCCTCTCAAGACCGCCAAAGTCTCAGACCACTTGAGACCGAGATCACCACTGCCGAAGGATGTGGCCACCGCACCTAATGAAGCTATCGGTTGCCAATAGATCGCCGGTCAAGACTAAATAAAGGCTTGCCGGGCACAAAACTCAACTCACAGTAGCAGAGGACACAACTTGCATGGCAATGTATTTCAACACATGTATGCACCAAACACACTCCTTATCATGTAAATGACTCAAAGGAAGATGTGCCTTGGTTCTCGGACCACCAATCACGCATTTTCATGCATGATGGCCCAAAGAACCAAGAATGCAACTTTGGTTTCAAATGCATGCAATGCAAACAAGCAAACAAGGGTGCCAAACCTCTATCAAACTCACTTCAAAAGGCCTAGCATGCATGCCAATGTGATGAAGCCCTAAACATGTCAACTAGTATGCAATATGGCAATACAATGCAAACATGCAAGTAAGCATACAAGGCAAGCATGCAAATCAAATGGAGGATGGACTTAAACATGAATTGGGCAACTCCAAAAGGCCCAAAATCAGTGGCCAAAATGCTAAATCATGAGGGCCAAACACACATGCACACATGCACAAGTTAAGGCACCAACACTTAAGATAACAAACAACCCTACACACTTAAAGGGACCAAACATGATGAGCATGCAATGTAAAGCTCTGAAAATCACACAAAACACGATGCCAAAATCATGTTAAGCAAGATAAACAAATGCATGCAACATAGGTTCAACACTTGAGGCAAGTCATGGAAGCATTGAACTACACTTATGCAAAACAAATATGGCATGCATTGAACAACCTAAAACAGTAGTTTTAGCATGTTAAAACAAAGCCAAATGGCTACTTAGATGGCATCTAAGAGGCTTAAGCACAAAGGCATGCAACATGACCAAAACATGGAGCATTCAATACATGTTTTCAAAGCATTAAAGGAGCAACTAAGGCAAGCATACAAGCACACCAAAGGGACTGAATGATGCTATTAATGGTTCCAAACCATCAAAAATAATGCAAGTATGACATGCTACACACTCATGCTCTTAAGGCCAACAAGCCAAATACAAAGAGGCTACAAGATTTCAGTGGTGAAGAGATCCTAACACCAAAGTCTCGGATCTCTCACAAAATAGCACAAAAGTGCCCTTTTCAAGACCTAAGGGTGGTCAAACCTACCCAAACCACCAATCTCTTAATAAACAATAAAGAGGCTCAAAACAGAACTTTATGTATTAATCACTAAGCACAAAAATAGTTCTAAACTAGGTAAAAAGAGGGTGCAAAAAGGGGTAAAAAGAGAGTAGTTTTGTTACCCTTGAAGACCTCTTCACAAAGGTTGATGTGGTTGGTTCCTTGAGCTCAAAACCCACCAAAAACTTCAAGAACAACCTGCTGGAGCCTCAGTTCCAAGAGGAAGGTGAAACACTAGGTGTTGATGAGCAATAGTATGACAATACACACACACTAAGCTAAAAGGAGAAAGAGAGATATATGATAGATATAGAATTCCAAACCCTAAACCAGAGCTTCTCCTATGTCTAACACTCTCTAACTCTCCAAAAATTCTAACCCTTGAGCCAAGAAGAGAAGACCTTCTCTTATAGACAACAAGACTTACAAGCTAAGCAAGTCCAAAGGCTCATCCCCTCCATACACGTGTATGGAGGGGAAACAAAATGCAAATAGCTGTAAGAAAATATCTCACAAAACAACTGTATAAGTGTCGGCAGGGCAAAAATGTCATTTTGACAAATTGACTGCCGACCGCACAAAGAGCCGACCGCACAATAAAGTGCCGATGGAAACTACACCACCGGTGGCCTCTAGCCACAATGGGCGGCGGTGTGTGGATGCCTCACAAGGCATTCCTGCCTCTAGAGTTAAACACAAGTGTTTGGTGCAAAACCAAACACAAACGGTTAAGTTCGAGGTCCCGAGGCAAGGCGTGAGCCGAGAACTCGGAACTCCAAACTAACACAAACATGGATAATCACCGAGTGTTAAAGCGGTGACGCCCCAAGTCTTGAGGACGGTCAAAATGGGGTGTCTACAACAACATAATGAAAATCCTTCACCACCTCATGCTTTACCACTTCATGAAGATACCACCATTGAAAGTATTGTAGAACCATTACAACCTACCGCTCTATGAAGATCTCAGAGGAAAGAAAGCCCGCCATTCCAGATGATTACATGGTGTATCTATAGGAATCTTATTTTGATATTGGTATTAACAAAAATCCGCCTCATTTTCACAAGCCATGAATAGTGATGATTCTACTAAATGGGTCATTGCTATAAATGAAGATTTAAAATCGATGGAACAGTATGGTGTTTGGGATCTCGCCAAATTGCCTAATAATTGTAAAAGGTCGGGTGTAAATGGGTCTTCAAGACCAAGTGCTACCATTTAAAGGCAATATTGAACGATTTAAAGCCAAACTTGTTGCCAAGGGTTTTACTCAAAAGAAGGCATAAACTATAAAGAGACCTTCTCTCCAAAGATCTAGGAAGGACTTGCTTAGAATCATCCTCGCATTGGTAGCTCATTATGACTTAGAGTTGCATCAAATGGATGGGAAAACCTGCTTTTCTAAATGGGAATTTGGATTAAGAAATTTATGTAGAGCAAATGTATGATTTGCAAAGAAAGGTAAAGAACATTTAGCTTGCAAATTAAAGAAATCCATATATGGTCAGAAACAAGCTTCCGTGCAATGGTATTTAAGGTTTAATGATACCATTACCTCCTTCGGATTTAAGGAAAATGTAGTTGATCGCTGCATATATCTCAAGGTTAGTGGGAGTAAGTTCATTATTTTGGTGCTATATGTGGATGACATTTTGTTAGTTAGTAATGACCTTGGCTTATTGCATGAAACCAAGGAATATGTCTCCAAGAATTTTAAAATGGTCGATATAGGTGAGGCAAACTATGTTATTGGCATAGAGATATTTAGGATCGAACTTGAGGATTGCTAGGACTATCTCGTAAAGGATATATTGATCGTGTTTTGGAGAGATTCAATATGCGCTTTTGTTCACGATGATGCACCCATCATGAAGGGTGATAAATTAAGTGAAAATAGTGTCCAAGGAATGACTTGGAAAGAAAACAAATGAAAGACATTCCATATGTTTTGAGGCTACAAATCATGCTTTATGGTTGCAAAATTTCATCTCAGACTTGGTGTTGTTGATCGAATTGCCGTGTCACAAGATATATTGTGACAATACCAGCAGCTTTTCTTCTCTAAGAATGGAAAGTACTCAGTGGTTCCAAACACATGGAAGTAAAGTACTTAGTTGTCGAGAAAGAGTCAAGAAACAACAAGTGTTAATTGAAAATTTAAGCACCTCTCTTATGACTCGATCCATTCACAAAGGGAATGCCACCAAGACATACAAAGAGCATGTTATCGATGGGTCTTTTAAGCAACCCATGATGTGTATGGTTAATCTTAAGTCTTTATTTTTATTTTGACACTATTTGTGCAATAATAATTTTGTTTCTATTTTTCATGTTCTAAAAGTGTGTGTACACATTAATTTGAATATTGATAAATGTGAAATGTCTTAACAAGACAATTACAGAGCCTTTCGCAAATAATTATATATCCTAATAATGGACTGGTTAGTGAAGATTATCGATGGTGTAGTGCATAGAAGGACATAAGACATAAATGTCATATAACTGCTATGACTAACATTGGTGATCTGAAATAATCATAGTATTATAGTTTCTAATATATCTGAATTTATTGGCTATTTTTAAAATTTCACGATCACGTGTCAAAGTTTTTAGTGTGGAATCCAATGTGTCAAAAATTTTATAAATTGCATATTTTGAAAAAAAAAAAAAAAAAACCCGCATAGTTGCATCATAATCGGCTTAATGGGCCAAGTGGGAGAATGTTGAATTTATTTTTTAGTGTGGCCCAATAGCCTATATAGCTTTCACATGTTTTATTTTATTTGGACTCCACAACTAGATAAAGCCAATATTTTAGATAAAGTTTAGTAATTAGAATTTTAAATATGGGATAATTACTCTTCTAAGATAAGAAGGAAACCTTAATGGATAGAAATTCTTCTGATAGAGTTTATCTGGCCCTATTCTCTCCTCTATATAAGGATGGGTGACGCCTTACATATTATGAATATTTTTCCATCACTCTAGTTCTATAGTCATCCTAATTAAGAGAGATAGAAAAAGAAGGTGAGCCAAGAATTCAAGGTTCAACTATTAGGGCGTTTAAACTTCTCTAATTCAATGGTCGACAAAGGTAAGTTCGCTTTTATTCTTGAGTTGTATTGAATGCACGATCCTACAAAGTTCAATTTCGCATTATTATTATGGTTACATGTACATTAATTTCTTACAAATATGTGAGGTGGGAGTGCTAGCTTGTTTTCACTCATTCGCTCCGCATGCGTAATCTTTTATTGATTGATTATTACAAGTGTTGATTATGCTCTCTCCCTTCCTTCTCCCTTGTTCTCTTATTTTACTATCTAGGATATTCATTGGGAAAGTGCTATTGGAAGATGTGAGGTGTGCATGAAACTATAAATGGAATGGTCCAGACTTGTTTTTTGGTATTTCCTAACCGGGTCGTTTAGTTGATCATAGAGTAGCTTTTTTTTTTTCGTGTTTTTTATGCACCCACCAAGACTCCATGTTGTAGAGCTAATTGTAGGATGTTGTTTACGCATAATGACAAGGAATATGCACATACCTCTATGTGTGGCTATGTACCAAACAAGGGCTTGAACATTGAAAATCCTCTTTAGTTGTGTAGTCGATAAATAAATAAATAAAAATCCTTCTTCTAGTTGTATAGGACGTTATTCAAGCTCTTATAGCTTATCGTATCTGCTCATGACATTATTAAGAATAAATCTTTTGATTTTCCCCGCCATTTCGCTTTTGCCTTTTGTCTTCTTTTACTTTTCCTTCGTTGTCATTTTTTTTCCTCCCACACCCTTCTCTACTAACTTCAATAGATGGGTCAGTGAGCAACTAGCAAGTAGATGTCTTTATTTTCATGTGTGTCATCCATTTGGAAAACATGCGACATCTTTCAAATTTCAGAACTAACATATAATGAGGAGATTAATTAGAGACATATGCTGATTTTTGTGACTAACGATGTTTCAAATATTAGAACTAGAATATGTTTATGTGACCTTTCAAGAGATATATAAATTTGTTTGGTGGTAGCCTTTTGTACATGTGGTGATTAGGTGATGTGAATATTTTTGGTTACTTACGTAAATCTTCATTCGATTAACTAAGTATTGTGCTTTTTAAATGAATGCGAGGAATTTAACTATTTGTTAGCCAGAAGTTGAAACTAACACCACGTAAAGTAGTTTGAAGGTGAAACATATGTTCTAAATTAACATTGGTACACTTAATCAATGCACCAACTTAAGAATAGTCAAAAGTCATGTTAACAAAAATATTGAAGGAGTATCAACAAAAATTGTATTCACATGCTTTGCCTTGTAAAATACCAGACAGTCAAAATAAGAGAGATGCAAAAGAGGGAAAGTCATTGCAAGTATGTTTGCATGTCTATCTTTGCTTTTGGAATGCTACAAACAAAGAAAAGTCAGTGCCTAATGTTAGTAACTACAACATTATGATATATTTCCATATTTTTCAATCAGCAACAAAGTAGTAATGCTATAGTAACCATTAGTGCTTGCGACTTTTAGAAACATTATTGTTATTATGGATGCATAAGATTTGGTATTTAAGAAAAAAATTGAAGAAAACAGAATGAAGAGGTAAACAAAAATTACTTACCGAAAAAAAAGGTAAACAAAAATGATTTGTTTTTTTAAAAAGTATTAAAATAAATGAGGTTGTTCAATACAGTTGTTCAATTTATCTAACAGAACACACAAGGCACAACAACCTTGCCAACAAATTTACTTAAAATTTTGGAAAAGCACTTATACATTGGTTTAGACTAAATAAACAAAATGAAGTACTGATCTATCTACATTCTTACCAAGTTTGTCAAGAAGAAATTGACCTTCATTTGGGCTATTTAAAAATAAAAATAAATAAATCAATTTTAAGCCTCAATATTGAGAAAAAGCAACTTTGATAAACATGGGCAAAAACTAAAAACTTTAGGAATATCAAATTTTAAATAGCATATCGTATTTGTTTCTCTATTCTATATGCTAGACAAAGATAAACACCTTAGGTGAAATTAAAAATACATATGTACAAGCAAATTAACCTCTATATCAAGATATGAAGAATAATAAGTGGAAGAGGTGGAAGAATTAGTCAGCAATGTGCTGAATGAAATTGATCCATTACAATCATGAATTCTCACCATTATTGAGCGAGAGAAAAATCCAAGAAACAAAAACAATCAATTCAAGTCAAAAGAGATGCTACTCAAATGAACATTTTTATGGAATTCCATTCACTCCATTTCAATGAACCAAACACTACCTAAGAGTTACAAATAAAAGCTTAGCCCAACAAAATAATGTATCTATGTTGCAGATAAAAGGAACAGATAAAGTTGTATCTCATTCTTGACACAAAAAAAAAAAAAAAACTTTGTCATTGCAAACATCATGATGTTTGATAAGAAATATGTTGGAAGGAACACAACAAAGAAGATGCGAAACAAATCAACCTACATAATCTTTATAACTAATTGGAAAAATTCAATCCATGAAATATGGAGTACAACTAGGGTTTTAAAGTTTTCATTTTGTATTTATCATTTTGTATATAAGATAGAAGAGCAAAAACCAGAGTATTTTGGATTAAGTGATTCTTCACATTTCACCTGCATTTTCTCTTTCCCTTTTCAATTCTCTACCTAAGTCCATGAACTAAGCACAGCATAAACAGCTACAAAATAGGCAAAAGCCTAATGGACAAACTTAAAGAGAAAAGCTTCATCGATGTTGATTATAGGTAGAGAGTAAAGAACCACTACAAAACAATTCACAAATAACAAATCCATCCACCCCATTGTAAGGGCATATTTGAATAGTATGGTTTTTTTTTTCTCAATAATTTAATTCATATCATACGAGTCATCTAGTAACAATAAGCAATCTTCCGCTTCTAAGTAATGTATGAACATAGTACATTTGAAATCCTTGCACTTACAAGCCAAACCATTATGAACCCAACCCAACTCATCAAGAATCAAACAAAAATCAATTACAAACAACACAAACTCAAGATCAACAAATTTGAAAAACCTATAAAACCATAATTATACCCAACAAAAAAATTAAATTAAAGTCTATTGCCGCTTCCTTTTGGCACCGAGTAGTGTTTACGCCTATGTACTTTAACAGCCTATAATAGACCATCAAGGTAATGGAAATTGCATTGTGTAGACACCCCATTTTTGACCGACCTTAAGACTTGGACGTCATCAATTGAGCGCCCGGTGACAGCTCATGTTGTGCTCGTTCTGAGGATACGGAGTCTCGGCTGAGAGCCTTGCCTCCGGACTTAGGGACTCTTTTGTGCTTTGTCTCTTGCCATAATCAGTTCTTTTCTCTTCCTCAAGGAAGAGAGAGGTCTCAGAGACCATCTCTCAAGGGTCAGGTTACCTTTAGTGGTCATAGACCACTATTCCTGCTTGGGAGACCGGGCTGGTTTTGAGCCGCTTACCATACGCCTGTTCGGACCGCTTAACTTTCTCCGCTTTGCTCGTTTTTGGCACACCTTTTTTCCTCTCTCTAGAGGGACACTGTGGCCGAGACCACCTTTGTGGTCGTGACGCCACTTTCGATGCTTAATACCGGGCTGGGCACCCAGATGCTGAACTCTCGAACCTCGCTTTTGCATTCGCCTTGGTTCATTTTTGGCATGGACCTTGTTTTCATTGATTGGAATGGAAGGTGGTACAAGGTGGAGACCACATTTTCTCCTTGAGACCACTTTTCCCACGCCGGCCGATTTTCTTGTCAAATAACCGTCTCCTTCATCTTTTGAGCCACATTTATCGTCTCCCATACCACCACTAGCTTGCATTCAAGGTGGAGACCACCAATCGTGCCACCACCTTTCATCACTTGGATTTTGAACTGGTCACCGACTGTGGAAGTTGTCGACCGACCACCTGAACTGGTTGGCCAGCTCTCTGCAGTCTTGTCTCAGTGAGTTGGTTCCAACTGTGCCAACTGGAGGGCACAGACTGGATCCTCCATACACGTGTATGGAGGATGTTTGCCCTTGGTTTGAAGCTTCTAGGAGAATCTTTGGACCCTTTGTTCTATGAAGGAAGGGCTCCCCTTCCTTGTAGAGGGTTCTGAAACTAGTCTAACGCATACATATATCTCTCTTTGTATCTCTACACTTAGGGTTAAAAAGAGTGAGTTTCTTGGCCCCTTTGCACACCACTTCATAGACACACACTTCCACCCTTTCTTGGAGGTTCTTGGATCTTGTTTTCAGAGGTTGAGGGCTGCATTTTTGGTCCAGAAGTTGCTGGAGTTCTTGAGCTTCGAGGGTAACACACTATCCCCCCCTTTTAAGCTTTAGTTTGCTTAATCTCTTAGCTATACTTGCAAGCATTTTTGAGCTTCGGTGTAAACTGGAAAAAGCCTTATTTTGAGGTCCTTAACATGTTTGCTTAAGATCATTTTTCTGTTAAGGGTCATCTACCCCCTTGCATGCTTGTTTTCACCTTGTTTTGAGCCATGCACTTAAGCCTTTGCATTGGCCTTTGTTTGGCCTCCTAGCCACTGAGATTTAGTGGATTTTCAGTGGCTAGCATGCTATTTTGAGTGCCAAAATCAGAGAGGGGTGACCCTCTCTCACCTTGTTTTATTTTCTAGCATATTTGGCCTAACAAAGGAGCCCTTACTTGCATGCTTCCTAAGCTTGGTTCAGGCCTTTTTCAGTGGGTTTTAGGACCTGCATAAGCTTGGTCCAGAGTTGGTTTTTCCATATTGGGTGTCCATCTTGCATGTGTAGAACAACCCTCTTTATAGCATATCAAAGGAGCATATGTTTGTATCATTTGGAGGCCTATTTTAGGCACTTTTTGGTGACTTTTGGGACCTGCCTAGCCTCTGTCCATGGTTGGTTTGGTCCCTATTTGCTTGCCTCTTGCATGTGTAAAGCAATCCCTTTCATGGCTCATCAAAGGAGCACCTCATTCTTGCATGCATGGACCATGTTTCAGTGAGTTTTTGGGATTTATTTGGCATGTCATACCTCTGACTTTTGCTAGTTTAGTGGCCTCTTGAATGCTTTATATACTTGTAGTGTAAACCCTCTTCACTAGCTTGTATTACATGTTGTTTTGGCCCTTGATTCTAGCACTTTTTGGCCATGCCCTAAATTGATGTTGTGCATGTTTTGGACTGCCTTAGCTCTGTTTTCATGCCTCATGGTCGAATAATTCTTGCTATGCATAGTTGTAGTGTAATGTCCATGCCTAGCTTTGAGTTTTGAAGCTTCTTGCATGCTTGAATGGTGGTGTTTCCATGTTTTGGGGTCATTGAGCATGTCATTTCAGAGCCTATACTTGTGCCATATTCCCATGTTTTCCACTCTTTAAATGTGTTCGAGAGTCGTGCTTAAATACCTCATTTATGGACCATTGCATGAGCTCCATTTCCATGCCTTTCAAGCCATCATTTTAGTCCATTTTCCTACTGTTTTGGGCCTGCCTAGGGACTGTTTGGGGCCAGATTGGTCATTTGTGCAATGCTTTGCATACCTCTAGTGTAATGCGCTTCACTAGTTTCGGTATTTGAGCCTTCTAGCATGCATTGTGTGAGCCATTTGCATGATTTGGAGCCACTTTGTATGTCATTTCAGAGCTGGAGAATGTGTGATTGTATGCCATGTTTCATCCCTTGCCATGCCTTAGTAGAGTTGCACTTTGTGCCTTAGGTTTGGTCCTCGTGATTGTGCATGTTTGCATAAGTGTTGTTGCCTTAATTTCATCATGTTTGACCACTGATTTGGGTGTGGCTGAGGCTCACCTATCTTGGTTTAAGTCCATCTTGCATTGTATATGCCGTTTAGTCTATGTTGTTGCATGATTGAGCATTGCATTGTGTATGCCTTGATCATTTCATTGTTAGTCTCTACGTGTGCATTGCGTATGCCATCTAGTTTTCGTGTGCATTGAGTATGCCATTGATTATTCCATAGCATTGTGTATGCTAGTAGCGTGTTCGCATATCATCTCCCATGTTTACATCATTTAGTGGCATTATGTTTAGGTTGCATGTTAGAGTTGCATTCGCGCATGCCATGTGTATTGATTATGTTTGGAGTAGGGTTTAGCCCAAACACGGAAAACGAGTGATGTTTCGTACTCCAAGTGACGAAACGTGCCTTGATTCTCGGTCGTCGATACTCCGGATTACCCATGATGGAGTTTAGGCCTTGTTGTGTTTATATGTGCATTCATTTTACATCGAAGTCGCAACCCGACTCTACCATCATGCATCGAGATGCGTGATTGGTGCCACGAGGATCGAGGATCGCATTCCCTAGAGCCTATGCAATGACGGAGAGAGTGGTCATGCACACATATGTTGAAAATACTTTGCCATGCCCCTTTCTCGCCTCTCAAGCGTTAAACCGAAACCAAAGAAGAAAACAGTCAGCCTTTTGGAGCTTTGTACAATGTTCTGGAACCAGTTGCAAACAGAGGCAAATTAGGGCATTGCGATGGATTTCCTAACAAGGCAACTTGAGCATACATGCATCCTTCATCATTTCGAGCTGAGCTAAGGCAGTCCATTTCATATAGCATTGCATGCTAGTTTTTTTTTCTTTCTTCGTTAATTTGTTAATTAATGTTGTGTAATAATTAGTTGTAATTGCTATTCATTTTGGTTGTGTAATATTTATTCGACCTCAAGAGGGCAATGTTGTAATAAGTGTGCGTGTGTGTGATGTATGTTTTCCAACCCCGCGTCTTTCTCCCTTTTATTTACCAACTTATGATGGTTAGATTAGGGCACGTTTCAATTAGCATACTTATACTCACATGTTTGCATTCACTCATTTGTCTTGCATGCACCGGACTCAAGATCATACTAACCGCATTGTATTTCAATTCCGAGTTGAATACGTGAATCAATTGTTGCATTTCATATGCCATTTTAGAATAGCCGAGCCTATCTTAGTTGCATTTTTGCATGTGTTGCATTAGGCATTTCAGCATAGTTAGGATCTTGCATTGATTTCTAACATAGCTTTTGTTTTGGCTCGGAGTACTCAGTAAGCGTTTATGCTTTAGCATCCTTGCATATGTGTGAGTGACTGCCATAATAGCATGCTTACCATGAGGCTAACTGCTTATGTGATATAACTGCCTGAATGTCTGTGGGTAAAGGTTGGGTTATTTGAATTGAAATAATAACTGCATTGTATTTCAATTCCGAGTTGAATACGTGTATCAATTGTTGCATTTCATATGCCATTTTAGAATAGCCGAGCCTATCTTAGTTGCATTTTTGCACGTGTTGCATTAGGCATTTCAGCATAGTTAGGATCATGCATTGGTTTCTAACGTAGCTTTTGTTTTGGCTCGGAGTACCCAATAAGTGTTTATGCTTTAGCATCCTTGCATGTGTGTGAGTGACTGCCATTATAGCATGCTTACCATGAGGCTAACTGCTTATGTGATATAACTGCTTGAATGCTTGTGGGTGAAGGTTGGGTTATTTGAATTGGAACAATTCATTGATTATGAGTTTTAAGCCCACTTGAGAGTGGCAAAATCATGTTTTCCTAAGCCTACCTGAGGGTGGCAAATCCACGTCTTAGCCTACTTGTGAGTAGCACCTTCAAACCATTTTCAAACAAACGTAAAATGTTTTGTTCCAATTCAGGCAAACCAGCCTAGACTTGTATGCAGTGTGCATCACATAGTAATTCTAGGCTAATAACGGGAATAAGAGCACATAATGTTTTCAAAACTCGATATCATGAAAGTTAGTAGAGGCCGATCTTTGATCGGACGAAGCTGGGTGCTCACGGCGACCTTCCCAATCATACCCAAGTTCCCGAGCCAAGGCAACTTTGGTGATGACGGACACGCGGCCTTAGGCACGAGTCGTGGTTTCCTAAATTCCCAAAACAAAATATTTAGGCGTCGATCAGATTTGGCAAAGCACCATGTTTGGCACTTCTTTCTAAAAATCGCTTTTCCAAAACGATTTGTGGATTTTGGACCTTTTGGTGATTTATCAATCTTGCTTTGCACTTTGTGAGATTAGATTCAGAACCATGACATTTGAGTCTGAACTGTAGTAAGCCCAATGTTCGGGGACGTCTATAGTTTCGGCGATCACTGGGGAGTTAGAGAACTTGACTCGAACTCATGTTATCTTGTTTTGACTACACTTACGTATTTCTTTGCATTGCATTTGCATTAGTGCCTAGGACACCGTGGTTTGCCATCCGCCGCTTCTCAATAGCTTGTCGAGGCTCGCTTTGGAGAAGCGTGCCATAAGGTCGACTGACACGGCTCGCCACGCTGGGGACACAAACCCCGGTTTTCTGGGCAACCTTTTGACCATTTGACCTAGTGCATATTCGAATCTATATTAACCAGACAAAGTTGCTCACCCGATTGTAGGTTGTTTGAAAAGTCAAGGCGTAGTGAAACCCTAGCTCCTGACAAAATAGGATAGTGAAACCTTATCCCAACATAAGGGCGGTTTTACCTCTCGCTTGTTTGCTATGTGCTTTTAGAGTGCGTCTCTACAGGACTGCATGTATCAGTTTACAAGTTTGGGTATTAGTCTGGGCACCAGCCAAGATTTTGGGAATCGCTTATCCGCAGTATCGATTCAGCTTTTAAAGCGAATTTGGGAACAATGATTAGTGTTTGAGAACAGTCTATTCAGCTTATCAACTGTGTGTTGTGTGTTTATTTACGCTGTTATGCTGTCCGTTTGTTTGGTTGTTTATTTCTTTATTATTGCTTTATTTATCTTTTTGCTTGGTAGTTTAGCACAATTGCTTTAGACCAAGAAGATATTCCCCAAGCACTCTGGATTAGAGGTCGCCGACTCAATCGATCTGAGGATCTGGTCGACGGACAACTAGTGTTTTGTTCCTTACCCCCGGTTATCAGACAGAGGTCGAGACGACGTAGTGTATCCGAGCAGAGGTTGCCAGATCGGTTGTCTTTGAACAGTCAGGCTGAGATTTCTGAGTCTATTGCAGAGACAGATATACCGGTAGTTCAATCAGATCAGGATAGTATGGCAGGAAGGAGGAGGTGGTCCGTCAACTCCAGGAGAGCATGAGAGTCATGCAGTAGGACGCTGTCCGTCAGGCAGAAGTCGCCAAACAACAAAGTCAAGTCATGGCCCAAAGAAAGTCGATCTAATTACTCCGGCCACAACAAAGAAGTCGAGCATCACCAGATCAAGTTCCTTCCCCACCGAGAGTTTCAAAGACTCGAGGAGACGGAACGTCCAAAATGTCCAGAGGACACAGATATCCTAACGGTCGGCCCGCCCGATTCTACCTCAACTATCCAAGGCACCCACGCCTATCAATCTACCGGATTCTCCCTTCGAATTCGAGATGGACCCTACAGCGTTGAAGTTCAGCAAGCTTGAAAAGCTATTCAAGAAATCCTAAGGGTAAAGTCCATCCTGCATATTGAGGATGGATATACCGACGCCGATCGTGACGCCGCCAGATCGGTTCAAGATGTCGCAAATCGAATCGCTTTTGACGGATTCGGGATCCCATGGTGCATCTACGCTTGTTCTCGAACATACTAAGGCCAATGGGCCTCACCGCACTACGAAGCTTTCATTGTTTGGCCGACCGCCGGTGTAGCGCCATCCGCACGCAAAATTGGAAGACGGCGTCAAGCGGAATCGATGAGATGGCCGAGGCTTTCATTGCACAAGATTCTATAATACACAAATCGAGATTACAACCCGTGATTTTGAGACGACAAGGTAAGAGCCAAGGAGAGCTCGATTTTGTGACCCGGTGGAGGGCCAAGGCCTCAATGATGACCCTTAGGCCAACTGACATGGATCAAATACCGATGATTGTGCGCAATCTCCACCCTGAGCTCATGCAGAAAATGATTGTTCTCCCCTTCCCCACCTTTTCAGATTTGCACGAGATGGGGGTACAAATTGAGGATGCTATGAAACAAGGTTTGATTGACCAAGACAAAGAGCAACCTAGGAGAACCTTCAACCAAAACAACAATGCAGGCACATGCAGTGTTGCAACTGCTAGAGCTTCGGAAGTAAGCATGGTCACCACCATTCCTCCAAGAGCCCTTGCAGCCTACACCATTCACCGGCAGGCGTCCGTAGCAACCCACAAACAACCAAATTCACACCCCAAGGCCAAAGAACCTTCCCCCCACTATATATGCCTCTGTCCAAGGCTTTGGGGGTCTTAATCAAAAAAGGGCACTTGAAGCCCCTGGAGCCGCGGCCATTGCCAAATCCACTACATCCTCTCATAAGCCGACAAAATATTGCGCTTTCACCAAAGAACGTGGTCACGATAATCACCATTGTTTCAGATTAAGGCCATGAGATTCAAGATCTCATTGACAAACAAGTGATTATGCCTCCAGAAAAACCCAAAGTCACAACTAACCCTCTCCCACCACACAACCAAGCTCCACCTCCCAAGCGCATCAACTTTATCCAAACCGGGGTCACATCATATGACCCCAAAGATATATATCACCCCATCTCACCTACCCAAGCCGGAGGTGTTCTTTCTCGACAAAGACCGACTTGTGCATGTTGGACATCTCCCAACCCCAACCCGAGCCATTGGTGGTGGCTGTCGAAGACAAAATAGGGATAACTTCAGAGGAAAATGGGAGTGTTGATTTAGGGACTAAGGAATTGGGGAGCTTTGCTGAGGAGGTGTACAATTTGAGTGGCTACATTACGTCAGCGGGTCAGATTAGGCCAAAGGTGGAATTGCTTGGAGGCGTAAATTTGTGTACTACGGGGGGATGGACTTGATCAGAGGATAGATGACTTAGCAGTTCTGGAAGGGGACATTGCTGATCTTCAGATTTTCAACGAACAAGATTCGGGGGACATGACAGTCAACTAGTTCGATTTTGAGGGGTCAACAGAGGTCACAGGGTGGCTTGACGATTTAACCAGATATTGTTAAAGAATCTCAGCTGTAGGAGGGCCCGTTAGCGGCAATGACATCAATTGTGGTTGGAAGGGCTGAATCGCTTTGCATCACGGAGAGGGCCGATGCTAAGAATTTCGCCAGATTTGGGCATTGTGAATGCAGAAATGTTGAGCAGACCGTGGTTGAAGCAAGCGCTTAGAACAAGAAGGGATCGAAGATTCTGAAAGAACTAGAAAGACTAAAGCTCCTGTGGGGGTTGAGAGTGTTGTGTGTACAAGAACAAAATGTACTGCGAGTACAGGAACACAAGGTACTACGGGCGAAGGGATTTTTGTAACGGAGCCGGACAGGTGTCTGTCGGCTGCCGATGGAATGTGGTGGGAAGACGATGATCTATGTCTTGCCCACACAGATGAGGATTGGGGGAGCAATCAACCTGATGATACCTGGTATATCGGCGAAGTCGATCATATGACAAGGAGCGGTTAGTATTTCAAGCTCTCGCATCTAGACCAACCAAGGCCCCGAAGAACAAGAAGGCAGAGAAACAAAAGAGAAGCAACTCAAGATGAGGTTGTGCCGAGATAGTTGAAAAGATACAAGCGCATATCTCCATCTAGGGATCGCTATGGCTTCTCGAGTACATAGACAGCCGCCCTTTCACCATGGACAAGGCCAAACTCGAGTAGACACCATGTCGGGCAGCCTACTTGGATTGGCTTTTTCGGGAGGAGGTTCCCTGTCGTTGACCTTTTCTAACAAAGAACTACCGCCTGAGGGCGCAAATCACAACAAACCTCCTTACATCTCTGTGGAATGTAGAGGCAAGTGGGTACCGGTGTTTCTTGTTGACACGAGATCCGCTTATTAATGTGTGCCTGCCGAGGACGGCATATATGCACTGGGTTGAAGCCCGCGGACTTCATGCTAATCGCCTGTGTGATTCAGCATATGATAACACAAGCAGGAGGTGATGGGGATCACAAAATTCGCACCTGTGTTGGTCCAGACAAGACGAAATCGATTTCCATGTCTTGATGTTCCCGCAACCTTTAACCTACTTTTAGGGCGACCGTGGTTGCACCGTAAAGGTAGTTTTTTTCACCTTGCACCAGATGTTGAAATACCCTCACGGGAAGGGGGTAGCTATAGTTTTTGGAAATTCATCAATTTATCTGCCGCCGGAGGTGTCTACACTAGTCTTGGAAATCGAGCACGACACGGAGGATGTGTTCTTGTCAAGGTTTACACTGGTTAAGGCCCGGTCGCTCGTAACATCTTGGCTAATAGGAGAGTTTGCATGTCGGCCAATCAAGGTACCTCATGAACAAACTCTAGCACATCCTCGATGGGATCGGGAAATAGTGGCCGAAGGGCGTCCGCAAAGATTTACCGGTGCCAGACAACCCACATACCTTTGGCTTGGGTTATCTACCCACCAAAGAGGACTGGGTGAGGAAAGATAAGGAGATGGCTGGGAGAGCCAGAGCAAAGAAGGAGGGGAAGCATTTTGAGTTGATGCATCGACCCATCCAGGGTACCCTAAACGGGCGCTTCGTCCGGGAGGGGGAGGACTTTCCATTTTGTGGCTTCCCAGAGCCATGGCTGAATGCCGAGAGGAAGCGCCTGCCGGGGTTTGAGATCTTCTTCGACCTGCAGTTATCTGGGGATGACGTTGCCAAAGAACAAACAGACCCATCAGCTGAGGTTGAGCAGCATAAGGAAGTGGATTCCGAGAGCACTGAAATTGAAATGGGGGTAGCATTGGCATGTCTACTTTCAGATCCTCCGATCGTAATGTATGCTTGGGGGATAACTTCTGATGCATGATCAGAATGAAACGCTCATGAGATGGTGGACTCACATTTTGATGCATCCATCGCACCTCTCTCATCCGACAAGACGAGGGATTTCTATAAAGCAAAGACCGGTCGTAGTGAGCCTAATCGATTCCACCGAGTCTCAGAGTTGGAATCAGTTCCAACTCGCCGAGTCCGAGTCCCAGATTCCTAGGGGTGATAACCCCGATGCCACAAATTGCCTAGTTTGTCTTTTTTTTTCTTTGAGTCTCAAATGTAAGAATTGGACGATTTGGAAATGCTTAATGAGAATGGAATGGCTGTGGCTTCTGATTACTTTTCTGTGCCTTTGATTTATAGCATTAATCAGGACTTTCAAATTTTTGATGAAAACGACGAGGAAGAAATTCCTCGATTTTACAACGCTTAATTGATCAAGAGCAGGAGAGATTTGTTAAATCCCTGGTTGATGAAATCACTACAGTTAATGTGGGTACTAGGAGGACCCGCGGCTGGTCCAGATTGGGTGCACGTTGTCTTCGGAGGAACGCGAGCGCTTAGTCGCTTTATTAAAATATTTCAAAGATGTTTTCGCGTGGTCCTACGAAGACATGCCTGGAATCGATCCTGAGATTGTACAGCACCAGATCCCTCTTGACCCAGAGGCCCGACCTGTTAAACAGAAACTCAGAAGGATCCGCCCGGACTGGGCCCTCAAGATTAAATAAGAGGTCACCAAACAAATTGATGCAGGGTTCCTGCTGGTATCCGAATACCCAACTTGGTTGGCCAACATTGTTCCTGCGTCAAGAAGGATGGCAGGATCCGGGTATGCATGGATTTTAGGATTTGAATGAGCCATCCGGCGACGACTTTTCCTTACCGTATATTGATGAGTTAGTGGACTTCACAACGGGCATGCTTTTGCTTTCATTCATGGATGGATTCCTGCTATAATCGATAGTGATGGCACCAAGATCGGAGAAGATCGCTTTCACCACCCCGTGGGGACTTACTATTATGTGGTGATGCCATTTGGGTTGAAGAACGCCGGAGCTGCTTAACGACGGGCCGCGACCATAATATTGCATGACATGATCCACAAAGAGGTTGAGGTGTAAGGCCCCGGTGTCTCACATCGGGAATGGAGAGGGAGGTACTGGGCTATAAAAGTAAAGATCGGGACCCCTATACAGCATCGAGGCCTTTTTCCAAGTGGTGAAATCCCTATTAGAACTCCGCGGTTAAGCTGCTTAGCCCGAGTAGTTCTAGGATGGGTGACCCCGAAGAACAACTGCGGCGGGCGGGCCCAAAGCGACAATATCGATGGCGGTAAAGGGTCGGGCGCATAAATGGTATCGAGCCGACTCCTGAGTACCGAGTGGCAAGGCGCCGCATGTGGGCGGCTTATGAAGAAGCTTGCAGACGGACGACGCTAAGGGGGGGTGATTGTAAGGCCCCGGTGTCTCACATCGGGAATGGAGGGGGAGTTACTGGGCTATAAAAGTAAAGACAGGGACCCTTATACAGCATCGAGGCCTTTTCCCAAGTGGTGAAATCCCTATTAGAACTCCGCGGTTAAGCGTGCTTAGCCTGGAGTAGTTCTAGGATGGGTGACCCCCCTGGGAAGAACAAATCTGTGCGGGCGTGGCCCAAAGCGGACAATATCGATGGCGTGTAAAGGGTCGGGGCGTGACATGAGGTGTATGTGGACGACATGATTGTCAAGTCCAAAGAAAGAGAGGGCCACTACACCGCCTTGCAAAAGTTCTTTCAAAGGATTAGAGAATTTCGGTTGCGGCTGAATCCTCAGAAGTGTACGTTCGGTGTTAGAGCAGGGAATATAGCGATCCCGATTTTCCCTTTCTGTATTTGTTGTATTCCGAACTTTGGCTTCGTGGATTTGGTTGTTGTTAATCTTGTTGTCATCCTTTATTCCCTATGTTTGAGTTTTAGGATGTGTTGGACATGTTTCGAGCAGGTGGATTAAGCCTTAGTCCTAAATCTTGTTGCCAGGTTTTTGGTCGTTCCACTCGAGCGGGTCGTCTAGCCGAAGGAGATTGCACACTCAAAGATTTTTGTGCTCGCAAAACTTCAAGTGTGATTTCACGCCGAGCGAATTTCCGCCGAGCGAGTAGTACATTTTTGGTGTAAGTTCCGGAGGGAAATCTACGCCTTCAGATCAAGTTTCGCTCGAGCGGATGTACTTTATTCTTGTGTCTTGGTGCTCGAGCGGGCCTTATTGCATTCGAGCGGACCTAGTTTTTTATTCTTGACGCTCGAGTGTTGTGTTTTCTGCTCGAGGGAGAATGTCGTATAACAGAGGGCTGCTGGGCATTTTTTGAATGATTTTCTACACTTCCTCTCTCTCTCTTATTTTCCCAAAAACGATTTTGAGAGCCTCTGTCTCTAGAAACTCCCTTCTCTCTAGGGTTTGATCTAGTTAGAGTGCTTTCCTTCTCTTCGGCCTTTGTAAAAGTTGGGTTGATCGTCGAGGGCTTCGTTTTGATCCAAAAAGTTTGGAGTTTGGAGCATTTTGGTTTTGGTCTCTTCTCTCCTTTGTAGCTCCGAATTTGAGGTAGGGATTCCTACTCACTCTTATGGGTTTTGACCTAGATATTGAGTTTTTGTATAAATGGTTTGGGTTTTGGAAACTAGGGTTTCAAATGTATATTTTTGAAAAGAGGGTTTTGATTATTTTGGGACCATAAACATGTATTTGGGTTTCAAAATGAGTATGTTGATGTTGTTGGTAATATGTGGACTCTTGGAGTCAATATTGAGAATAAGGGGAATTATGTCATGTTTTGGTATATTCAGGTCATTAATGTAATTAATGACATTTGTTGAGAAATTGTGGAATTTAGTTGAATATAATGAAATTGGCTCATTATGAGATGGGTTAGTGAAGTTGATTTATTAATCGCTCACTTTTGGAAATATGGATATTTTATCTGTTGGTGCTTTTATTATTTGTTTAGAAATAATTGCTTTGGGCTACCCGTGGAGGGTAGTTTTGATTGTTGTAGACAATGCATGATGATTAGGCAAACTAAAACTAATCAATTGGATGTGTCATAGAGTATGACTCTTTAAAGAATACATTAACGTTATGTATTGATTGATTATGTATATGACCTTGTGTATATACGCTGTGTGTATGGGAGGAGATAGGAGATGTACTTTACGGTTTAGGGATGGACCTCTAAACCAATATTGTTTGGGAGGAGATAGATGGACTCGCTGATACATTTCATATGCTTATCACCAATGTGTTGATACAAATTTCATATGCTTATCTATGAAAGTGTTGATATAGCTCATATGCTTATCTCGCTGAAGTGTGGATATAGCTCATATGCTTATCTGCTGAGATGTTGATATAGATTATATGCTTGTCTATCGAAGTATTGATATAGCTAGTATGCTTATCTATTGTGAAATGGGAAATGTTTCACTATCTCATGTAAATTGTTGGCCAGTTTCTGAGCCGTAGTGATGAATTGTGAACTTGATCAGAAATGGAAAATGAATTGAAACGCGGACACTTGTGTCATGTAATGAAAGTGGTGTATGAATTAGTATAAGAGAGTCAAACATTTATAAATTGTTAATGTCTTAGTTACTGCTCATATTGTGTTTAGCATATCCTCATCGGGCGTTGGCTCACTATATGGGACATCACTTTCGTGTACAGTAGCATGCCACCTCCAAGGATGTAGCTTGGGAGGCTTGGGAATTGGACCATTTTGTGTTTTGGTTGTATTACGTGTATATCAAGCCAAGGGCTTTTGTATAGAGCTAGTGCTCCTTTTTGTAACCAAGTGTTGACTTGGAAAGTTGTAAGCCTTTAGGGCATTTACTTTTGTTGTCAACATGTAATACATTTTGTAAGGATTACTTTGATGGAATACAATTATGCTTTATCTTCTTATATCTAAGCATGCTATTGCTGGTTGATTTATAGGTTTATTTTTGAGGGTGTTATAGGAAAATGTCAGGGGTTTCGACACACGAGAGGTATCAAGTCGACCCTTCCAAAATCAAGGCTATCTTAAAAATGCCACCACCAAGGTGAAAAAAGATGCGAGACTTCGGGTAAAGTGCAATTCATAAGACAGTTTATCTCAAAATTAACCTTGACTTGTGAACCACTTTTTGGTCTCTCAAGAAAGGAAAGAAGCTCCAATGGGACGGATGCCAAGCTACTTTTGAACAGATCAAGAAATACTTACGTAACTCCACCCGTGTTGTCATCGCCGAGCTAAGGAAACCGTTGATTTTGTATCTTTCAAGAATCGAGACTACAATGGGTTGCATGCTCGCACAAGAGTCTCGAGGACAAGGTGGAGAGAGCTATCTACTATCGAGCAAGAAGATCTTTGGAGTATGAGACCCGCTACACACCGTTGGAAAAGGCTTGCTTAGCCTTGGTATGGGCTACTGAAGCCGCACTACCGTTAGCTCACTCAGAACGTTGGTTTCAAGATTAGATCCCATCAAATATCTCTTCGAGAAATCGGCACTTACGGGTAGGCTAGCTCGTTGGTTGCTGTTGCTTTCCGAATTCGATCTGAATTATGTGACGCGCAAGTCAGTCAAGGGAAGAGCGGTAGTGGAGTTCTTAGCCGATCACCCAGTGGAAGGGGATGAAGCAGTTGAGTACCTATTCCCAGATGAAGCCATTTTGCATATCAAAGATGAAACTTGGACGATGTACTTTGATGGAGCGTCAAACCAATATGGGTATGGGGTAGGAGTGTTGCTAACAGCACCCGACAATTCCCGTATCCCTCTAGCCTTCAACTCCTTTTCAAAGTCTCAAACAACGAAGCAAAATATGAAGCATGCATTGCTGGTTTAGAAGTATCCTTGGAACTAGGGGCAAAACGGTTGGATGTCATCGGGGACTCGAACCTGGTTGTATCTCAAGCGAAAGGAGATTGGAAAGTCAAAGAAGAAAAGATGATAATGTATCACCAGACCTTGGACTTGTTAATTCCTTGGTTTGAGAAACTAAACTTTGCTCATCTGTTAAGAGAGAACAATAGGTTCATGGATTCACTAGCAACTCTATCTTCCATGATAGACATCCCTTTCGGAGTCCGGGTGCGTCCGATTATCATTGACCAGAAATTTGCACCAGCCTACGAGTCGATTGCTGCTATAGATGAGGTTCAAGATGAGAACCCCTAGTACTACGATGTCTGGAACTTCTTAGAAAAAGAGGCGGATACACCAGGGCAAATGCCAAGGATAAAAGGCAATCAAGAATGGCCGCTCAGTTCATCATCTGGGTAAATTGTACAAGAGAGGTCATCCGGAATGCAAAATTGTGCGTTGATGAAGAATCAAGCACTTAATGGAGGCCATCCATGGAGGAGAGTGCGGAGCGCATATAAATGGGGTAATGTTAGCCTGGAAGATCCTCAGACAAGATTACTACTGGTCCACCATGGAGAAGGATTGTATCAGTTTTGTTCGATGATGCCACAAATGTCAGATCCATGCAAACCGCATGCATATCCCGCTATCGGTCAGATAATATGACTTCACCATGACCATTTTCGCTTTGGGGAATCGATGTGATCGGGCCACTACTGAAGGGTCGAATGGGCATGAGTTCATCCTGGTCATGATAGATTATTTTACAAAGTGGGTTGAAGCCCAATCTTATGCGGTGTTGAAGGCTTCACATGTTGCCAAATTCATCATAAACAACATCATATGTCGTTACGGGTCCCAAACGAGATCATTTCAGACAATGGTTCCCATTTCAAGAAGTGTTGTTGCCTTAATTTCATCATGTTTGGCCACTGATTTGGGTGTGGCTGAGGCTCACCTATCTTGGTTTAAGTCCATCTTGCATTGTATATGTCATTTAGTCCATGTTGTTGCATGATTGACCATTGCATTGTGTATGCCTTGATCATTTCATTGTTAGTCTCTACGTGTGCATTGCGTATGCCATCTAGTTTTCGTGTGCATTGAGTATGCCATTGATTATTCCATAGCATTGTGTATGCTAGTACCGTGTTTGCATATCATCATTTGCATGTTTGCATCATTTAGTGGCATTATGTTTAGGTTGCATATTAGAGTTGCATTCGTGCATGCCATGTGTATTGCATTGTGTTTGGAGTAGGGTTTAGCCCAAACACGGGAAACGAGTGACGTTTCGTACTCCAAGTGATGAAACGTGCCTCGATTCTCGATCGCCGATACTCCGGATTACCCATGATGGAGTTTAGGCCTTGTTATGTTTATATGTGCATTCATTTTACATCGAGTCGTGCAACCCGACTCCTTGGCCATCATGCATTGAGATGCGTGATTGGTGACACGAGGATCGAGGATCATATTCCCTAGAGCCTATGCAATGAAGGGAAGAGTGGTCATGCACACATATGTTGAAAATACTTTGCCATGCCCCTGTCTCACTCTCTGTTGCATCAAACAGGAAACCATCAGCAAAAACAAGTCAGCAGCCTTTTGGAGCTTTGTACAATGTTCCAGAACCAGCTGCAAACAGAGGCAAATTGGGGCATCGCGATGGATTTCCCGACAAGGCGACTCAAGCATGCATGCATCCTTCATCATTCCGAGCAGAGCTGAGGCAGTCCATTTTATGTAGCATTGCATGCTAGTTTTTTTTGCTTTCTTCGTTAATTTGTTAATTAATGTTGTGTAATAATTAGCTGTAATTCGTTATTCATTTTGGTTGTGTAATATTTATTCGGACCCTTCGAGGAGGGCAATGCTGTAATAAGTGTGAGTGTGTGTGTGTGATGCATGTCTTCTAACCCCACATCTGTCTCCCTTTTATTTACCAGCTTATGATGGTTAGATTAGGGCTCGTTTCAATTAGCATACTTATACTCGCATGTTTGCATTCATTCATCTGTCTTGTATGCACCAGGCTCGACGCATCATACTAACTGCATTGTATTTCAATTCCGAGTTGAATACGTGTATCAGTTGTTGCATTTCATATGCCATTTTAGAATAGCTGAGCCTATCTTAGTTGCATTTTTACATGTGTTGCATTAAGGATTTCAAAGATAGTTAGGATCATGCGTTGATTTCTAACATAGCTTTTGTTTTGGCTCGGAGTACTCGGTAAGTGTTTATGCTTTAGCATCCTTGCATGTGTATGAGTGACTGCCATGATAGCATGCTTACCATGAGGCTAACTACTTATGTGATATAACTGCCTGAATGCTTGTCGGTGAATGTTGAGTTATTTGAATTGGAACAATTCATCGATTATGAGTTTTAAGCCCACTTGAGAGTGGCAAAATCATGTTTTCCTAAGCCCACCTGAGGGTGGCAAATCCACGTCTTAGCCTACTTCGAAGTAGTAGCACCTTCAAACCATTTTCAAACAAACATAAAATGTTTTGTTCCAATTCGCTTAACCAGTTTAGACTTGTATGCTATGCGCATCACATAGTAATTCTAGGCTAATAACCTAATAAGAGCACATAATGTTTTCAAAACTCGATATCATGGTTAGTAGAGGCCGATCTTTGATCTAGGCGAGCGAAAGTCACGAACTGACCTTCCCTAATCGTACCCAAGTTCCCGAGCCGAGGCAACTTTGGTGATGACGGATATGTGGCCTTAGGCACGAGTCAGGGTTTCCTAAATTCCCAAAACAAAATATTTAGGTAGCGACTCTGTATCTAGCAAAGCAGTCCATGTTTGGCACTTCTTTCTAAAAATCAGTTTTTCAAAACGATTTGCCGGATTTAGACTCTTTGGTGATTTATCGATCTTGCATTGCACTTTGCGAGATTAGATTCAGAACCGTGACGTTTGAGTCCGAATCGCTGAGAAGCCCAATGAATGTAATGGGATTCCTCCGGAACGTTCGGGGACGTCTACACATTGATTCTGGCTCTTCATGTAGTAGAATCCCCTCGGATGAATTACTTAGAAATGTTGGGCCCACTTCAAACCCACCATTCACCAGCATGTTGTCTACAAAATATGTATTGGAAGGCTTAGCAATGACTAAATATGAAGTTGACTGTGTTTTGATTTTGACATCTTTTAAATCGAGTGTAGACTATGTAAAAAATTCTTCAGAACTGGAACTATCCCTATCTACAATTTAAAATGCCTGACAGTGCTTGAGACAACTTTTTCTTCAAATTTTAATTTTGAGCTGTCAATTTAAAAATTAAAAGAACCAATTGGAGGGCAATGCTTGGGTTGGGATGTCAAAAATAGGTGTTACTTTACTGGCATCATAAACTAGTATATATATAAATTAATATATATATATATAAGAACCGCTTAATTGCTTCATATTCGTCTTTTCTTTTTGATTTTATTCTTTCATTTTGAATGATTTATTAATGGTGGCCTATATATTGAATGAAGATTTTTTCGTGGTGATGCAAACATTCTCAGTCAATTATACAGTAGGTTTTTTGTGTAATTACGCGAACATTCTTGGTTAATCATGAAACAGATTTTTTCATAATTACGCAAACATTCTTGATCAATTATGCAATATAAATCTTTTATTTTTTAACAAATACACCTATAAGATTTGTTTAAAATATGAATCGGTCTTATAATATTAGAAATTACAACTACCGTTTGTTATAAATTTTCATTTAACACAACGCTCAGGAAAAAAAAAATCTTCTATACAATAATAAATTATCAAAATTGTTTATTAAAAAATATTTCTCATATCATGAAAAATTGTTAATTGACTTAACGATTTATTTATCAACAAAATGGTTAACTGAAAAATATTTTTCATGTCATTAAAAATTATTAATTTACTTAATGATTTACTTATTAATAAAATTGATCATTTGTTATGCAAGTATGATTTATGTATTAATAAAATTAGTGATATATATATTGTTTTGCTTCTTAATAGTTCAGTGAATTATCTTAATAGGTTTTTTTAGATGAGATAATTTTATTAGTATTTGTTTTATATTTATCTATTGAGAAAAATTACACACCAAATTATTATTATTATTATTATAAATTCGGAAGAAATGTTAAAAACTCATAAATTTACCTTAAATGATATGATAATAAAATTGGAATCTATATCATTGGGTGTATAGCAAATCAAAAAATGATACATATCATACCACATAATTCTATTATATATCGAATGATTTATTCTATTCAAATTCACAGAACAATATTTTAATTTTTAAAAAATTATCAAAATACAAAACTTAAATATAATGTAATAATAGCATGTGCCTTGGATGAGCCTTCTTAAACTAGTATATGTATAAGAATCACTTGGGCTCATATTTTTTCCCCGATTTCGCTCTCTGAGTTGGAATTGTATTTTTATTTTTTTATTTTGCCCTTTTATTTCATATTATTTCTCAATATTAGTGGTTACTAATTTGGATGAAGGTTTTTTCATAATTATGTAAAAAAACGTAGTCAGTTATAAAACATAAATATTTTGATTTTGAATAAATTACAAATACACCTCTAAGATTTTCTTTCCTATTTTGCCTTTAACTTGTTTTTGAAATTGCTATTTTGTCTATTAATTTGATTGGTAAAACAATTTGGGTGGCTGCCTCTAAGAAATTATGTAATAAATATGCTCATGAAAGTGGGGCCGCTTTCTATGAGAACAAGGCTTATTCTCAAATATGCTCATGAAAACTGGGATTAGCACAAGGCCGTAATGTGCTAGCTATTAAAGTTCATATCAACACCTAGATTATTATGTGTGAGCAATTCTTTATTTCCCTAAGTAGTCATAGTTCAAGTCTAAGACCACTCTGACTCGGAGTAGAGGTTGTTGTTTCACTAATGAAGGTTCAATGCGAGCACACCTTCATGATGCATATTAGTCTACCTTTGTTTGATAATCTCTCTTATCCTTGTTGATATTAAAATGAGTGGGGATTGTTGGACTATTTTAATATCTTTTATTTATTTATATATATTTTTATTCATGAATCTTTTTTGTTTTATTCATGAATCTTATCTTGTTATTGAATGATGTTCAGTTAGAAAGCATGAACTTGGTGGTGAGTTATTATTTGGAGTCTCGCATTTTCGTCTTGTTTAATGATTATTATTTCTTGGTGTAATTTGGAAGGTGCTAGTGGCCTATAAATAGTTCTTCTCATCTACTCTTTTCTATACCAACACATCAACTATTTTCTATACAAGAGAAATTACTAGCAAAGAAGGGTGTTTTTCTTGGTAGAGCTTTGGGTTCACCATCTTGTGTAGAGTTTGTCTGAACCATACGACAAGTGGTCGGGCTGTTGTATCCTGGAGGGGACAAGTCATAGTTTTGTATTCTTTGCATCGGTATTTGGGTTCTTTCTACTGCAATGAGCTTGATCTCCTTAAAGAAAACGAGATATATGTGCCTCAACCTAATCTATTTGTATCTCTTTTTCTTTGCATCATTTATCAATACAATATAATTTTTTCTGGTATTTTTACCAACAATATATGGTTCCTCTATGTTAAATTTTTAACTCCGCTACTGTAATCAAGTTCTCTCTCTCTAGGAATAGGAAAGCAACCACAGCACAACTCAGATTATTTTGCACTTCATAAAAGGAGAGGTGAATAATAAACTTTTTCATCTTTTACTTTTCTCTTATCTTTTTCTTCTTCCTTTTCCCTATGCTCAGAGTTGAAGAACTTGGAAATCACCTTTGGTCGTTGAATTATGTTTGTGGCCCTCAAACATTTTTTTTTATGGTATTAACTAGGATGATATTATTGATAAGATTGTGAGAGATAAGTTATATAATGAAATTAGATGAGATAAAGGATTAGATATATATAGAATTATAAAAATAAGTTACATGGTAACTCTTCTCCCATATAAATTAAAAATGAAAGTTAATTGAAAGTCGATAGAGGTAGAAGATTGAAAGTTAATTCATTTAGGATAACTTACACCATAAGATAAGTAGATGGGATAAAGAGATTGATAGAGGTAGTGTGGTATATGTTATCGTTATAATAAGATAAAAAGACACAATTATTTTAAATTGTTAACTGAAGGTGCAAAAATAGTCCAGAAATGCCTAATACCTTCAATACCATAATTCCTACATATCCTATCAATTCCCTATTTTTTTTTTCCATTTTATCTCTCATACTAATATTAAAATTATTTAAAATTTTATTCAAAAGTTTACAATGAATCTAAATATTTTTTCTTTAAACTTATACTGCATCGTAAATTCCGTACATAAACAATGGTACTAACGATAGACCATTCCCCCATAATTTAGCTTCGTAGTGGACAACTACCTTAAAAAAAAAAAAAAGAAAGGGGGATTGGTAGTGGATATCACTATATTGTTGACAATTTTTAATCATATAAAGTCAAAATATTTCGTTGAATTTTCTAAATTTATTTATGAAATGTTTTTAAAAATAGTTCGGTAAAAAAATAAAATAATATTCACTATTTTATATGATTCTCTCTTTTTTGGATCGGAAATAATTTTTGAAAAAAAATTATATTGATGTTTATCAAACTAAATTCTAATTTTTCAAAATAAAAATTTATTGAAAACTCGGTCGTTTGACAATTGACTTTTTAAAAACTTTTTTGTTAAAAAAAATAAAAATCAAAAAAATTATTTATCATCAACTTAAAAACTTTTCACATTGTCAACGGGTCGAGTCGGGCCCGCCTTGGGCCGCTGACCAATTTATACTCTTATTAATGTGAATGTTAATATGTCAATGTGAATATTCACATTGTCAACAGGCCGGGCCGCTTACCTGCCGTGGGCGCATGGTTTTAAGCAACACGAGGCGCGGGCTAATTTTACACTTATATCAATGTGAATATTCACATTATCAACAAGCTAGGCCAATTTTACATTCCTACCAATGTGAATTTTAAAATATGAATGTTCACATCATAAAATTGCTAACCGTTCAAAAAATATTTATAAGGGTATCAAAATTAAATATAAGGGCATAAGTGTTCAAGAAAATAGTGTAAATCAAGAAAAAGGACTTTATGGAATAAAATTATACGTACATGGGGCTAAATGGGTTAAAAAAATTCCTTCATGGACTTCTTGGGTTAAAACACTTCTAAATGGGATTTATCAATAAAAATCCCATAAATGGATAATCAACATGGTTGATTCTCTGTTTCTTCCGAATATTTTTCTTTATAAACCAACCACTCTTTACATTCTCCCAATTCAGCACAAATAGCAGAGCAATTAAAAGAAAGAGAGAGAGTGAACAACTACTACTAGGCATAATGGGCAGTAGTGAGAGCACCCAAAGCTCCTCCCATGGCGAAAGTGGGACTCCGAAGAAGACAGTGGCTTCTGGTTCTGCTGGCTGAGGGGGTGGTTCTTGTGGGGTCGGGTCTAGCTATGCTAGCATCTTCATCCTCGGAAGAACAAAAGGGTAACAAGAAACCGATGGTAGCACCAGGGATCGAGGGGCCTCTCATATCCCTAGGAAAGATTTTGAGAATGACCCAGCTAGTTATTTCCGCAACCATCGTCTTAAGAGTGGAAGATGAACAACTTGGTCTTATGGGCTTTGACAGGAATTGGGTTTCTTTTGTTGTTCTCTTCTTTTTGAAGCTAGCTGTGGTTCGATCCTGTTGGTCTAATAACAAGAATATGTATATATAGTTTTGGTTTTGGCATGTTGGCCAAGCATCTTTTATTTTTAAATATTGTGTCTTCTCTTATGTTGTAATGCAAAATCAATCCCTAAGCTAAATTATGTGAAAATCTTTCCTGTGGATGAATCTTCATTTTTGAATCAATATGTTTGGATTGGGTGATTTGACAATGAAAAAAACCAAAAAAAAGTAACTCGTGTTTCCTATATCCGGCGCCAATTCCTTTCACTTCTCCTCCGTCGTACCCATCAAATTCCCACACATGTTCCCCACCGCCGCCGACAATTCCTTGGACTTCTTTACTGCATAGTTCATCAGACTCCCTGCTCCCATCTCTTTCTCGTTTTCTCTCAGCATCACCCTCACATAGTTCATCACTGAAATCACTGCTCTCTCTCTCTCTCTCGTTTGATTATGGCCCATTTTAAAAAAATTGAGTTTTTTTTTTGTTTTCTGAGTATTTTTATTTCCACTGTATTTTTTTAATATTTTAAATAATTTTTTTTTCTTTTTATTAGTTACATGTAATCTGATTACAATTAAAAAGTATAAAATTTGCGAAAAAAATCTTTTAAAAAGTTATTACTATAAAAAAAAAAAACCAAACTGAAATTTAGTATTTTTTTGTATTTCTCTTGTATTTATTGCTTTTTTTTTTAATTATGGATTTCTTCACAAATTTTGTATTTTTTAAGTACATCTTGATTATTTGTATCTAAAAAAAAAAATGATTAAAATATGAAAAAAAAATCCACCAAAACATAACATATACAAATTGAAGCTCAAAAAATAATTTTTGAAAACTCAAAACTAAATAGGGTACACAACTTAGAGGTGAAGCAACTTCTTCCTCTTTTCCTTTTTCTTTTACTTTACATTATGATTCTCTGTAGATTAAGGATTTGAAGCGTAATGTGTGGACAGGAAGTGCAAAAGAATGATTTCATAAATTCTTACTAAAATTTATTATCCAAACATAGTTTTAGGATAAATTATATCGATTTGGCTAATTAATAAATTATTATTAAATAGCAATTTTGGTAAAATTATACCACCTTTTTTTGCAATATGAATTTGATAATGTTTTATCTTTTTACACGTGGTGGCACAAGAATAATGCGACAGAAAAGTATAAGCTAGTGGGATAGAGATCTGAAGCCCTTTTCTTCATGGCAGAGGTTTTGCTTTATTTCTTTATTTCTTTGTGGATTGATTAAAGAATGGTACTGACGATAGTCATGTTCCACCATAGTTTAGTTTGCAACCATGCTAGAGACCTCGAGGATTGAGGCTCACTTGAATCATTTTTTTTTATTTTTATTTTTTTGCTATGTTAGTTGGTTTATTTATTTATTTATTTATTTGAATGGTGGTTATGTGTACCTAAATCCTAAACCTTAAATTATAAATCCTAAATTGTAAATCATAAAATTCTAAACCTTAAACTCTAAACCCCAAATCTTAAATCCTAAATGCTAAACCTAAAATCCTAAACCCTAAACCTTAAACCCACTCCTACACATATGACCCTTGCAAAAAAAATAAAACAATTTGAGGCATTTGTGCCTCGAACCCAATCTTTATTCTTTAGCTTGGTAGTGGATATCATTATTCATGTTGACCATTTTTATCATAAAAATTTTGGAAAAAATTATAATTTAGATAAGAAGAAAAAAATTACAAAAACATGGGAGGGGTGCAACTTTGCACCCCAGTTATTTTTGAGTTGCACCCTAGAGTTTTTGAGTTACACCCACTATATTTTTGTAATTTTTTCCATCTTATAAACTGAGCGATAATTTTTCCAAAATACTAAACATTGACTAAGAAATCATTGATTAGTCTTGCTACTTCTAAGCTGTACTAGGAATAATCAATTAACTTTAAAAGGACCCAATCCTAATCCAAGAACTGTCCTAGTCTTATTTTTAATGTCCAAAATGTGTTAGTCATTAAACTAAAAAAATATATACAAAAATATCTAAAATTTAATTTGATCATGATTCAAATTCACACCAAATTTAAATTAACAATATAAAATCTTAATATTTTTTCGGTTACATAGAAATTGGCCTAACCACTTTCATCAATTATGGTCTTTTGCTTTCATAAAAAAATGACACTTTAAAAGACTCAATGTCAATCCAAAATCAATAAATCTACTCACCCATAAAATGGGTAAAGAATTTGTCAAGAATGGGAATGTATGGGTGAGATTAGATGAGTGTAATGTAGGGTCCATGTGTACAATAAATCTTGATCACATACTGATGTCTTTTGGTAAAATTCGAGATAAAAATTATATATATGTTGCATTATTGACCTCGTTTATAATGTCTAGATTTATATTTGTTATATATATATATAATAGCGTATGCCCGTATCTGAAGACACGATATAAATAATGTTGAGAATAAAATATAAGTATATGTGAGTGTACTTTTTTTTTACTTTCCCACAAAAACACGTGTCAACACCGGATATTGCCGGTTCACTATCCGTCATCGACGCGATGGCTAATCTCGCCAAACCCCTTGCTTCGTTTGGAAAGTTGGATTGATTTTAAAGTTTATTTATTTATTTATTTTTGGTTATTTTAGTATAGATTAAAAAATTTGTTTGAGTTGTTTTTTAAAATTTTTATGAGAGAAAAAATTATGATTTAAATATGATATTTTATTTTATTATATTTTATTTTATTTTATTTTTTATGACTAATTTAATCCCAAAAAAAAAAAACCAACCCAATTATCAAAAAATCAACCCAGAAAAACCGCCACCTCCTCTCTCTCTCTCTGTCACTACCACATTCTCGCCATCCTCTATTTTCTAAAAAATACAAACAAATACATGTGTGTGTATATATATATATGTATATGATAAATAGAATAGAGGAGGAGCAGAGAGATGAAGGGATCCCTAGAGATTTTTCCCCAAAGCCCACAACAAAGCCTGCTTGATTTGTGCAGAGAGAGAGAGAGAGAGAGAGAGAGAGAGAGAGAGAGAGAGTAACAGCCACACAAATATGTGCTGATATATATACATTCGAGTCCCCCTCTTTCTTCTTCTTCTTCTTCTGCACTTTTTTACCTTAGCAAATGGGCAATGCTTGAGATCATCAATCTGCATTTTTAAAGTAGAAAATTCAACTCTAACCAGTGATATTTAACCAAATATAAAAACCTATATCACAATTTGAACATACACATACTATATACTAACTATTAAAAAAATAAATAACTTATACATCTATATACAAAACCTATTATTAATCAATCAATAAAAATTAAAACCCAAAAAACAAATATTTAAAAAGAGAAACAACCTTGCGAGTTCAGCAGATATTGATTCGTATCTTGTCATTGTTCTCTTCAAACCCTCTGCACACAATAAAAACATCATTTGACAAATTTCAAAAAAAAAAAAAACTCGAGACTTTATACACAAAGACACAGACCTAAAAATGACAGTGCAATTAGAGGGTCTTCCATTAGATCCGATGGTGCAAACGTTGGTGTGGCGAATTGGTGGAGAGCAAGACTTCCATGTCGCTTTGAACTCTTTGTGTGGCTTCACATCGTTGAGGTGATAAAGAGTGAAGTCGATCTGGGCCCCACCGCCATGTGCGGTGGTGCAAAACTCTGTCGCTTTGAGGGAAACGCATAAATACGGTGAAGATCAGTCCACTACCATCACGGATGAACTTGGTGAAATCATCGGTTGTCTGTATGCTGTAGCAGCGGAGGAGTGTGTCAGAGCTATGGATCTCACGACCGGCGGTGGTGGTGGATGTAGATCTAAAAGCGACAACACCGAAACAGTGGCACCATTGAGCGGTTGGAGAGAGATGTACCGGTGGGAAGTAAGGTTATGAGAGAGAGAGAGAGAGAGAGAGAGAGAGAGAGAGAGAGAGAGAGAGAGAGTTTGATTAGCATAGATCTCTCTTCTGTAGAGGGTGGGTGTGTGTGTTTTGAAGTAAGGTGAGACAGATCAGGACAGACAGAAAGTTAGGGTAGAGTGAAAAAAAAGGTTATCATCTCTACCATCCATCTTTTAAGCAGAAATGAATCTTAACCATTCAAATGTTCTAGTAGGACAAATATATGTAGGATAAATTCAAAAACATTCTTGCTTTATTATATACTAGTGTATGCCCGTGCCTGAAGGCACGGTGTAAATAATGCTACGATTAAAATATAAGTATAATTCCAACACTATTTAATAAATTATAAATTGACCCATAAATAATCTAAAATAACACTAAAAAGATAGATGAAACATGGCATTCAAATTAACCTCTAATGAACATAAATCAAACTAATTCACAACAACAACAACAATAATAATAATAATAAATAAAGGGATAATCCCAAATTAACCCAAATCTATAAATAAAGTAAAAAAATTAAATATGAGGAAGAAAAATGAAAACTTGGAATAAGAACCAACGCCATAGATGCGACCCAATTTGAAGTCTTGAATGGTGAAATTCTCTTGGGGTGCCCTAAATGCAAAGCTCTTAGATCTGGGTATGTTCCCTTCATTGGAAGAATTGCTCTCAATCCTCAACTTTGAATCAAAATCCTTCTCCATATTAGCAGTAGCTCCAGACCCAATAATGCTCACTCTAAAATTTCCTATTTTTAATATATAAAAATAGATACATATATACATATAGTTTTTTCTGTTTATAAAATAGATAAATATATATATATATATATAATTCCCTATTTAATATATAAAAATAGATACATATAAAATTCCCTATTTAATATATAAAAATAAATACATCTCTCTCTCTCTCTCTCTCTCTCTCTCCCCTCTAAAAATAGCACACACTTTCTCTCTAGAAATCTTGGAAGAAGAAAACAGAGCAGAAGATTAGCAAAGCCATGGTATCAGATTGTCTTTCCTTCTTTGAACAAATCTGATAACGCCACCACACCACCATTTGAAACATCATTGAGGTTGTGGCTAGGAGAGAGGAAGGAGGACAGGAATAAGGTGTTCACGTTTGGGTTTCCGGTGAATATTGTTGTTGTTGTTGTTACCCAGATCATCAATAAAGATTTTTCTTTGCCAATAATAAAAAAAAAAAAGATCAGCTAATTCAGATGCAGATGTATTACGGGTTAGTGTTGGTCATGGTTGGGTTGGGTATGCCGTGGCTCTTGCAGTGTTTGATGATGAAGATATTCTTCAGAGTCTCTTCTTCTAGCTTTTTCGTGTCTGTTAATTAGGGGTTAGTGTTGGTCGTGGTTTGATTTAGAGGTGGGTCTGGATATAACGATCCCGGGTTTACCCTTGTTGTACAGTGATCCGAAAATGTGTCCGTGGATGGTAGTAGTTGATTATTATCTTTTTACATCCTTTCCTACATCGTATTTGAGTTATAGGATGTGTTGGGCAGGTTTGTTACAGGTTGGTTGTGTTTGGGAACCAAGTGTTGCTGCCCAGATTTCTGGACCTTCGCTCGAGCGAGGAGTTGGTCGCTCGAGCGAGAGTTGAGTTTGTGTCTGGTGGCTCGAGCCAGGTCTTCTTCGCTCGAGCGTGCGTCTGCGTCTCATCTGAACCTGAGAGCAGTAGTTTTTGGCTCAAGCGAGCTTTCCTTCACTCGAGCGAGACCTGTGTTTTAGATCATTCGCTCGAGCCAGGGTTTCTTCGCTCGAGCGAATGATAGTGTCTGGTACTGGACCTGAACACTGTGATTTTTGGCTCGAGCGAGCTTTCCTTCGCTCGAGCGGTCTGGTTGTTCTTTGCTCGAGCGAACATTTCTTCGCTCGAGCGTGCATTTTGTTTTCTGGCTCGAGCGAGACCTTTTTGGCTCGAGCGAGGGTTTTCTGTGTCTGGTCGCTCGAGCGACCAAGTCTTCGCTCGAGCGAGCCTGTTTATATCAGTTAGCAGCAGCCGTGATGAACATCACTTTTTCTTTCCTTTTTCATTTTGAATCCCTAAATCCGAGACCCTCTCTCTCTAGACTTTCCTTCTCTCTAAGAAATCATCTCTTTCTAGTGTGAATCTACCCTAAGTGCTTTGTTAAAAAGATAGAGGGTGTTGAGAGCTTCGATTTAATCTGAGAAAGTTGGGATTTGGAGCACGTTGGATTTTGGCCTTCATCTCCTTTTTGGCTCAAACTTCGAGGTAGGGATACCCTACTCCTCTTTATGAGCTTTGTCTTTAAATTTTAGCATTTTGATATGTTTGGAGTTGTTGTGTAATTTTAAGAAAACTTTGGGCATTTGTGTAATTTGCCAGAAGTTGGGGTTTTAATTATAATAAACCTAGATGCATGTTTGGCATAGAGAAATGGAATAAATGTTGAGCTATTGATGGAAATAGAACTTAAGGGTTGTAATGTTAATTATGGAAAATGCCCTAATTACATTGGTTAATTAATTTGTATAATTAATTGTGAGAAATGAGGGATTGATTTGGAAATGTTGAGATTGGGGATGTATGGGATTAAAGGGTGCAGTTGGATTATCAATCACTCACCTAGTTGAAATGTTGATTTTATATCCATTTATTTCTTTTATCTTCTGTATAGAAATAATTGCTTTGGGCTATCGGTGGAGGATAGTCTTGATTGTTGTAGACAATGCATGATGATTAGGCAAACTAAAACCAATCACCGGAATGTGTCATTGAGTATGACGGTTGAAAGAATACATTAACTTTATGTATAGATTGATAATGTGTATAATAATTGTTTATATGCATTGTGTTGTATTGGTGGAGATAGGGGATGTACTCCACGGTTTAGGGGATGATAGTGGATGGACCTCTAAACCGGATGTTGTTTGGGAGGAGATAGGGGATGGACTCCATAGATAGAGCTCATATGCTTATCTAGTGATGTGTTGACACAGCTCATATGCTTGTCATTGGAAGTGTGATATTACTCTTATGCATATCTATGGAAGTGTTGATATAGCTCATATGCTTATCTGTTGATGTGTTGATATAGCTATTATGCTTATCTATTATGAAAATGAAAAAATGCTTAATATGAGTTACTGTCTCATATAAGTTGTTGGCCAGGTTCTGAGCCATAGTGATGAATTGAGAATCGTAAAGAAATGGAAAACGAAAAGTAACATGAACTTGTATGTCATGGAACTGTAATGTAAAGCAAGTAATTGAATTCGGTGTTGGCCATCTATCAACTGCTAATCTTTTAGTCACTGTTCATAGTTGGTTTAGTGTATCTCTACTGGGCTGTGGCTCACCCTATATGGGAATAACATTTTCAGGAACAGGTAGCATGCCACCTCCAAGGACATAGCTTGGGAGGCTAGAGGCGGGCAGACTTTTGTTGTTTATTTCCTTTTGATGTATTACATGTATATTCAAGCCAAGGGCTTAATGTGTAAATGAGTTAGCACTCTCTTTTTTATAACCAAGTGTTAACTTTGAAAGCTGTAAGCCCGTAGGGCATTTTGCTTTTGTTGTTCACATGTAATACTTTTGTAATGGAACACTCTGATGAATAGAAGAATATGGATCTTTTGTATATAAGGGCAGGTTTATATTGTTGGGTTTAATGTCATTATTTTGAGGGCATTACACTGGAAGTGTATTTGGAGAGGAACAAATGGTGGTTTTCTTGCTCAAACAACTATCCATTTTAGACGGAAAAAGAGATGGCGAATTACAGAGAAGAATGAGATGGAAATGAAGGGAAATGAGAGAGAGAAACATGTGTTTTTCGTGGTTCTGTTCAAGAAGAATAGAGAGAGAGATAGAGTGGAGAGTCAAGGAGACTAACATACAAGTTCCAACCAAATGGGAAGTGGTGAAGAAAAAAGGGAGAGATGGTGGGCAAGATTCAACGACAGTGATAAACAAAGAGGGAGAGACGCAGTGTTTCACCCCATCAACATCTAATGCTTTTGATGTCCTTGAATCATGTGATATGGGAGAGTTGGGAAATGGAGAATTAAATCAAGAGTTGTTGTGTAAACAAAGAGCTTACAAAGTAGAGGGGGTCCATCTCCAAGTGATCCCATTAATGAGGAGACTACAAAGGAGGATAACAGAAGAAAACTCAAAGCAAAACTTCATTACTTGAAGAGTGCTAGAGGGAAATTTTGAATCCTTTGTTGTGTTTGGTGTGTTTGTCGTCTATAGGCTTAGTTTGTTTCTTTTGAGGGAGTAGTCTATTTCTTTGTTTATGTTTGTTCTCCCTACAAAGGATGTGTATTTGAACTTCATTGTATATCTATCTTTTTTGGTTATAATATGACTTACTTATCCAAAAAAAAAAAAGAGAGAGAGAGATAAAGAGGGAATGAGAAGGAGACGTGGTAGAGAGGGAAGGTGGGGAGACGTGGGTAGGTGAAAAGCTTAGAAAGAAATGTTTGGACGGGAACTATAATTGATCTGAACCATTAATATAAATGTAAGATTCATCTTAGTCATTCAAACCAAATGTATCTCTGATACATTTTATATATTTTGAAAATTCGTTCTGCTTTATTATATATATATATATATATAAGCAAATATTGGTTTTTTATACACTACAACAAAATTAACTATTTACGGCATCATATTTATGGCATGCATCGAATGCATGTTGTAGTTAGCACATTCTACAACATTTTTTTTTGCAAGCCGTTAATGTTTTTTCAACAACAACATACATATCATGTGTGTCGTTAATTTATATATTTATAGAATGCAAAAGTATGCCGTAAAAAATGTATGTTTTTACGACTTACAAAAATATGCCATAAAATATTTACACTTAAGATGACATACATTGCATTACATATTGTAAAATATTATAACTTTACACGACATGCTAATTAATATCGTGAAAACTTCAATCCAATTTTTTTATGATCTAAACTTTTTAAATACAAAAATAATTTATAAACTTATACTTAAATATTTTTGTCTAAAATTTTCTACTCCAGTTTTTTTTTTTTTTTAATTTTTATTTTATTTTATTTTATTTTTAGGGACAAACTTACATATCCAAACTTATACACCTTTACATTAAATTTTTTTTTTTGAAAAAAAGATTTTAATACAAATAATTATGTGTTTGCCAACTCAAATATAGTGTCCATATATTCTTTTTTTTAACAAATTTTTATATACCTCTTCCTCTCTCTCCCTCTCTCCGTCAGCGTCTCACTCAAACACATGAGCACCGCTACTGCCCTTCCAAGCTTGGCGTTTGATTCTAATTTCGAGCTTGGAGTTCGATTCCGAGCTTGGAGATCGAAGTCTCTGAACCGCGTTTCGCAAATTCACAATCATCGAAGTGCATCAGAAGAATCAATCTTCAAACTCCAAGGGTTAGCATCTGATTGCTCTCTTCCTAGTTTTCGTTCGATTCGATAATTTTTTTCAGATCTATAATTCTGCAATCTGTGATTGAATAATGAATTTATGGCTAATATATTTTAGACTTATTTCAGTACTTTTCTTCTTTCTATTCTTCATTCCTTTCCTGTTTACTGTTTATTCTATCAGGGTTTTGCGTGGGTTTGTCTCTCACTCTCTCTCTCTCTATGGAAAATATATATATATGTTTTTCCCTCCCTTTTTCTTGCCCCAGAATTTTTTCGACCCTTTCATTATATTGTGGGTTGAGATTTAGGACTATAGATAACAAATTTTGAGAATTCTGTTAGTCTGAAATTTTTGTTTCCCTTCATGAGCAGAATCACACAGGGTGCAATTTTTCCTTGAATGTGTCATCAATTATCATCATGGTTAATTGTTGTGGTTATCACTTTAGCTGATAAGTGATGTTTGTTTTTTAAACATTTGGTGCTGATTGCTTTTTCTCTTTGGTTAGATCACACGGATCTAATGGGACCGTGTCTTTTTGCAAACATAGTCATTTGAATTATGAAATGTGTGACAATTTTCCAGTTATGTTTCTGCAAATCTGTTTATGTTCTGTTTGATTGTTGCCAAAACAAAAGAAAAGATGAACCTTTTGACTTTTTGTGTTTAGAACGGCCATTAAAGCTTATAATTATTTTGAAGTGTATCTCTACAAGTAGCAATTCGAATTATGGAAAATTGTGACGATTTTCCTGTCCTGTTGTACAATTTCCTTATTTTTTTATTTATTTTTTACTGTTAGATGAATTTTATGATGCCTTATTGTTGGAATAGACATTTATAGAACTACAAGGTTTTCTTTTATTGGAATCGAATGTGGGTTTAAATGGACTTCAGACTCCGACTTTTTCTTCTCTTCATCTCTTTGATGGTTTGCCATTGAAATGACTGTATAACTTTACAAGGTAGTGTTCTCTTTGACCATGATAACTTCTTTAATCAAGGCAGGAAGAAAGCAAAAATTGTATGTTCTATAAAACTAAAGGTATTCAAATTTTATAAACACCCTCCAAAACTCCAAAAATTACAATAACACAACGAAATCGGAGTTGTAATATTCTCAAAGTAAAAAAGTTAAGGAAGTAATTTCATTCAAATGTAATCATGTCTTACATCATGCCGAAGGGTGGCTAAACAAAGAAGTGAATTTACCAACAAATCTAATGAGTGATCAAATTGTCTATAGCAGCATAGGGATAATTTCGGCAGGAGACGCAAAATAACAACCCATGCTGACAATGTTTCCTAAGTGAAAGAGCTTCTTATAGTATATAGATATATATATAATTTTAATCAGAATAGGATTAAGATAACAAAGGGACCAGACTTAAATAAAAAGTCATGATGCTCTCATGAATGAACTCAATTAATTTAAATTTTACATAACCAAATCAAATCAAATCAAACTAAATTTTGAGCCCCATGAAATGGGACTGATTATAAGAATTCTTCTTCTCCATTCAACATGTGCAAATTAATTACTTTGAACTTGCTTTCACAAACCATAAAATAAAAATTAATCACCCTGTTTGATTTGAAATTTTCAAAAATAGTTTTTTGAGTTTACAATTCGTATTTTTGCATTTTTAATGATTTTTTAAAAAATATTTTAATCATTTTAATTTTTATCTTGATATACTTGAAAAGTATAAACTTTGTATAAAAAATCTTTAAAAAATCATTGAATACAATAAAATAAGAAAATATATTAAATTTTTGTATTTTTTTTTTATGTTTTTTGTAATGATGAATTTTATGAAGTCTTTTTTCAAAAATATTTACATAAAATATTAAAAAAATAAAAAAATACAAAAATAAAAAATTCAATTTTCTGAAACAAAGTTAAACCAAATAAGGTGAATGGTAGTCTAAATTAGGATTAAATTTATAAATTTTTATCTCAAAGCCAGGTAATTATTAAACATTCTGGAAGCAGCATTTCTTACTTGCTTTTCCAAAACTAATAATATAATGGAAAATATTAAGAGTGGAAGAGGCCAACTCAACTGTGTTCAATAATTTAGAGACAAATGACCATCAAATCACTTCAATGGCGGATATAAATAGTCATTCCATGAGTTTTGTATTGGTGGGAGTCGGTGCGAACCACTTATGATGGTTCACAAAATAAATACAAGAGAGAATGTATAATCTGAAAAGCATTTATTTCACTCAAATATTTAGAATACACTGAGGAAATGAAAAACACACTTTTTACTCTCTAACTCTCTTCTTTCTCCCACACTCTGAATTCCCAACATACAATAGCTATATATAGATAAAACTAACAATGTGAAAACATTAAATGCAAATACGGCTGATGCTATGAATTTCAAATGGTTGCAACCACTTCTGACAAACTTGATTTGCAGCCTCCACTTTTGACAATCTTGATTGCAGCCTCTATTCTTAGACCAGTGGAAAAATAATTTTTTTTTTTATATCAAGATTACTTCACAACATTTTTCACCTTATAAATAAAAAAATTAGCTGTCCAAATGTAGAACCTCCATAGACAATAAGATTATTAAGATTTACACTTCTCTTTTGAAAAAAATATGTCATAAATCGGATGAGTGGATCTTTTTGTCTTTGGGGTTATGTGCAATTTCTTCTCCTCGAACCATATTATAAGTGCGTTTTTAAAATTAGATGATTCATTTTTTTATTGACAATGTCATAAACTGAATAAGTTGTAAATATTGGATCGATCTAATTTTATTATTTAGACACAAAAAATCTTATAAAATGAACAATTTGAATCATTAAAATGGGACCCGAATGAACGAACAACACCCTCTAATTGAAATCATGAACTAAAACGAAATTCCTGTTAAAAATAAATAAAAATTTAGATGATTGAAAACTTCTCAAGGCAGGTAATTTGAACTGGGCAAACAGAAAGAAATTTGAATCCCAGAATTATAAAATTATATGTTGATGGGCCAAGTTCATTTGAAAAGTAACGAAGTTTCTTTGCATGTCAAATAATCAAACTGTGTGGAAATTTACAAATTTATCCTACCGTGTTTAATTTTGCAGCTTCAGCTTTTCTATTTATTTTTCAAACTGATGCGAAAGGGACACCGATGTAATAAGAAACACATTTTCATTAATTAAAAATAATTGATATAAAATAAAAATGCATTAGAAGATATAACTTAAATTGTAACTTTTATCTAAAAATAAGAAAAAAAAAATTAAATTAACTAACTAACTAACTTCTATCGGTTACACTTATAGACACACTCACACTCTAACAACTCTTTCAATCTAACTAACTTCTATCAGTTACTGCACTTAAACGTGCCTAATGACATCCACACTCTGTTGAAGCTGAAGCTTGATCAGCTAGCTACCTTGGCTGCTCTATTAGCTGAGTTAGCTGAAGAACCATGAGTTGAGGCTCAAAGAACTCTTGATCAGCAATTCTTTCTTTGTTTTCTTCAGAGACCACAAGCAATTCTCTTTTCTTCTCCTCAAACTACCAAGGACAGAGAGAGGCCAAATGGATGAGAGACAGATTCAAGCTACCAACAACAACCACACCATTGAGCCTACGAACCAGAACTAGAACAAGAACTCTTTTTGGTATTTGCAAATAGAAATAGACTGTGCTTTTTATTTTATACTTATTTCGCCCCTCCCCCATTGAACATCTATGAACTCTTTTTCCTATCTCAAATCAAAGAACTCTTTGTTTGTTCTTTTCCTTTATTCATTAGTTGGACTATTTTATATCAAATCAAAGACCACTTTTTGTGTTACATTGAATGAGAAGTAATTATTTATGCATTGAAAATTCATGTGAAATGAGAGTATGAATACACTATGTGTTGGGCTTATGGAATTTATTTTGGTCCAATTTTTAAGCAAATTCTAGTATAAGGTTGAACTACTTGTGTTTGATCTTGGGATTTTTCATATGATATTACTCTGATTGTATGTATTATACATTATGTGCATTGAAAGATTATGTATTTGTTGTGACTATAAGGATTTGCTCACATTAATAAATTATGCCATATTTAAAAAATTTATTCTGTTTTAAGAGTAGCCACAGCATCTTAAGACATAAAGATGTGATCCTCAGTATTTTGATCACATAAAGTTACAAGTTAATTTGGCATTTTACATTGCAATTATGTTTAATAAATAATTTCTTGGTCCCACAGGAAAGTAATTATTTATGAAATTTAATTGGAATAAGATACTGGATTGGGTATTAAAGGTATTGAACACTCTAAACCCACAGGTATGAGTTTTCTTTTCCCTACATATTTCGAAACCCATTAGTCTTACTGTAAAGTAATAGCAAATCTAATGCAGTTTAGTGACCTCTACCTACAGGAAGGTTTAGATTTGTTACTGAATTTGACATTGGTTGATTCAGACTATAGCTATTGTTTCAAAGCATTAATAATGTTCTTGGTAATTGCAGCGATTTCTACCTCTGTACTATCTAATGAGTCTTCTCGTATTCCATTCTTGAACGATGATAATTTTTCAGATTGGAAGGACAAAATCCTTCTAACATTAGGATGCATGGACCTCGATCTGGCACTCCATGTGGATGAATCTCATGAACCCACGGACGAGAGTTCATTGCGAAAAGAGTGCTTATGATAAGTGGAAGCGATCCAATCGCTTAAGCCTAATGCTCATAAAGTCACATATTAGCCAGAGCATTAGGGCCTCAATCCCACTATCTGATAAGGTCAAGAACTACATGAGGGCTATTGAAGAGCAATTTGTTAGTTCTGGCAAAGCATTGGCAAGTACCCTAATGAACAAACTATCAGGAATGAAGCATAACAATTCTAGGAGTGTGCGTGAGCACATTATGGAAATGAGGGACATTGCAGCTCGTCTTAAGTCCTTAGAGATTGAGATTTCTGAGTCATTCCTTGTCCATTTCATACTCAATTCTCTTCCAGTGGAATATGGAGCATTCCAAATTTCTTACAACACACAGAAGGAAAAATGGTCTATCAATGAACTTTTGACCATGTGTGTTCAAGAGGAGGAGAGATTGAAGCATGGAAAAGTGGAAAGTGCTCATTTAGCAACACATAAAGGAGAGCAATGGAAAAAGGGCAAAGGTGATCAGAAATGGAAGAAGCTTGGTAAAGTGCCGTTTAAAAATCATGGCAATAAGGGTGCATGCTTCTTCTGCAAGAAAAAGGGCCACATGAAAAAAGACTGCCCCAAGTATGAGAAATGGCTTGAGAAGAAGGGTAATCTCATATCTCTTGTGTGTTATGAATCTAATTTTGTTAATACTCATCAATATGATTGGTGGATTGATTCGGGTTCTACAATTCACATTGCTAATACCATGCAGGGCTTCCTCAGCCTAAGGAAACCGACGGGAAGTGAACAAGGCATCTATTCAGGCAATGGGATGCGTTCGCACGTCGAAGCTGTTGGAACTTTCCGACTTGTTTTAAAAAATGGCTTTGTTTTGGATCTTGAAAACACTTTTTACATTCCATCTTTTTCTAAAAATTTAATTTCTGTTTCTAAACTACTACCGTTTGGATTTGAATTTCAGTTTGTTGGTCCAAATTTTAGTTTGTTTAAAGACTTTGTTTCTGTAGGATTTGGTACTTTAATTAACGGTTTGTACAAATTAAATCTAGATCCTATTTTTGAACAAAATCTTTTAACCTTGCATGGTGATATTGGCATTAAGCGTAATATTGTTGATGAGTCCTCCTCTATTCTTTGGCATAGAAGATTGGGACATATCTCCATTGAGAGAATAAAAAGGTTGGTTAATGATGAAGTCCTTCCGACTCTTGATTTTACCAACTTTGGTATTTGTGTGGACTGCATAAAAGGAAAGCAGACCAACAAGACCAGTAAAGGTGCCAAAAGGAGTGAGGAAATTCTTGGAATCATATACACTGATATTTGTAGACCATTTACTCCCCCTTGTCTGAATGGTCAGAGATATTTTATCTCATTTATTGATGACTTCACACGATACATGTATCTCTACCTCTTGTTTGAGAACGCTGAGGCACTTGATGCCTTTAAAGTTTATAAAGTAGAAGTAGAGACACAAACAGAAAAGAAAATTAAAATTGTGAGGTCAGACAGGGGTGGAGAATATTATGGGAGGTACACAGAATTGGGACAGTTACCAGGTCCATTTGCTAAGTTCCTTAAGGAAGAAGGCATTATTGCACAATATTCAATGCCTGGCACACCACAACAAAATGGTGTTGCTGAAAGAAGGAACCGAACACTTGTGGACATGGTAAGAAGCATGCTTAGTTATTCTAACGTGTCTATAAATTTATGGAGTGAAGCTTTGAAAACCACTATGTATATCTTAAACATGGTTCCATCCAACGTTGTTCCCAAAACACCGTTTGAGTTATGGAAAGGATGGAAGCCAAGTTTAAGACACTTACACGTTTGGGGTTGTCCAGTTGAAGTGAGGGTGTATAACCCACATTGAAAGAAATTGGACCCCAGAACAGTTAGTGGTTTTTTCATAGGCTATGCGGAAAACTCCAAGGGTTACAGATTTTATTGTCCTTCAAATTCACTTAGAATTGTTGAAGCCAGAAATGCTAAGTTTATTGAGGAAGTTGACCCTAGTAGGTGTAACGCCCTCAAAATTAAACCCATTAAATATAAAACATTGACATGCATTATTAAAAGAAAACAATACATTGTCTCATTCATCAGAGTATTATTAAAAGACATTGCATGTAACATCAATATAAATGCCCTACGGGCTTACATCTTGCCAAGCCAACACTTGGACACATAATTATGAGTTCTAACTCAATTACAAATAAAGCCCTAGGCCTGTATGTTTGGATGGAAATCAAATAAAACAAATAACTAAAGATAAAAGCTTCAAAGTCGCTCCCTTCCAAGCTAAGTCCTTGGAGGTAGCTTATCACCTGAACCTGAAAATGATGTTCCCATATAGGGTGAGCCACAGCCCAGTAGAAAAATACTAAACCAAATATAAGCATTGAATAAAGCAATAGCATTCAATAGTTGGTTAACCAAATATTCAATTATGTCTTTATACAGTTTCATGACACTAATGTCTATGACACTTTTATCTTTCCATTATTATCAATATGGCTCAGAACCTGGCCAATCTTACAACAGTGAACTACATATCATATTCACATTACTTCCAATATCAACAATACAAATGAGACTTAAACTCATATCAAAACACTTCATACTTCCAGATTGATACACATTTTAGTGCTGTATCAATAAAACACTTCAATATAAATAAGCACACATAAAAGTGATGCTAATGGAGTCCATCCCCTATCTCCTCCCAAACAAAAATCCGGTTTAGAGGTCCATCCCCTATCTTCCCCTAAACCGTGGAGTACATCCCCTATCTCCTCCCACACAATATGCATATGCAAATGCTCAATCAATACATGTAATTCTTCTGTATTAATTCAATAGTCAAATGTAATGACTTAACCAATGCGATTAGTTCCAGTTATCCCTAATCCACATGCAATGTCTACAACAATCATGACTATCCTCCACCGATAGCCCAAAACAATTATCTCTAAACAGAAAATAACTAAATCAACAATTCAATAGGCATATGATTTAAATTAACCAATTACCTCATTTAATCAAATTCCTCATATTTCATGAGTTCAACTATTATTCCCAATTTCCTCAAACGACTAGGGTTTTCCCAAAATTACCAAAATACCCCCAACAAGTCAAAATACCAGAACTTAGAACAAAACGTATACATTGGAGTAGGAAATCCCTACCTCGAAGAAATAGCCCAAAAGAGATGATGGAGATGAAGACCCAAACTCCAAAGTGCTCCAAACCACCAAAAGTTCAGATTAAAATGAAGCCCTCGACTCACACACACTCTTTTTAATGAAGGATCTGGGGTAGAAACACACCCTGAGTAGATCAAATCTAAGAGAGAAGGTGAGTAGGGTGAGAGAGAAGTCGGACCTTAGGGTTTGGAATCCAAAAAGATCAAGAAAACTGTTCAAAACCCGCTGCTGCCTATATAAACTGGTCAGGCTCGCTCGAGCGACCAGACACAAGAAACCTCGCTCGAGCGAAGAAAAGCTCGCTCGAGCAAAAAACTTGATGCTTCAGGTCTGCAACCCAGAAGCTCGGTCGAGCGATGGAATTCTCGCTCGAGCGAAGAACTCGAAAACATACACCTCGCTCGCTCGAGCGAAGAAAGTTCGCTCGAGCCAAGAAACACAACCCTCAGGTCCTAAGCTCAGACGTAGACTCTCGCTCGAGTGACCAAACCCTGGCTCGAGCGAAGGAAAAAAACAACTGCTCGCTCGAGCGACCAACTCCTCGCTCGAGCGAAGGTCCAAAATTCTGGACAGCAACACTTGGTTCCTAAACCCAACTAACCTGAAACAAACCTGCCCAAAGATATCCTATAACTCAAAAATAAAGAATTAAAGGACTACAACAATAATTATACAATGCCAGGATCCACGGATCATAAGTCCGAATACAACAATCTAAAGGCAAAGACCGGGGTCGCTATAACCTCCCCCCCTTAAAAGAATTTCGTCCCCGAAATTAAGCATAAGTTTTTGAAAGCAGGTTTTTCTTACATTGCAACAATATGATAATACAACAGTAAACAAATTGACCCAATAACCGCCATTTCATCTCTTATCAAGAGGTATCTCACAATATGTAGATAAAACAACATATATACAACCTGCATCAGTATTATGCATTTTCCTTCCAATTTTAACAGTTTTCAATATACATGATTCCCTTTTCATATCATATTTAATTCCATGATATATAAAACACATTCAATCTATAAATGTGATATTCCACTTCCATAATGAAGCAAGTGTCAAACAACTATCATTAAACCAAAACATTCTCAATGTTTTACAACTTTAAGACATATATATAAAATTCTTAAGTCCAACAATATTACAAATTATTACATATCAATAAACATGTCCGGATATTTCTCGCGGACTTCCAACTCACGTTCCCAAGTGGCTTCCTCCACCCCGTGATGTTTCCACAAAACCTTTACCAAAGGGATGGTCTTGCCTCGCAAAACTTGATCCTGCCTATCCAAGACTCGAATCGGTCTCTCCTCATACGAGGCATCCTCGTCAACCACTAAATCGGTCCAATCCAACACATGTGATGGATCCGGCTCATACTTCCGAAGCATACTCACCTGAAGCACGTCATGTACTCCGGACAACTGCGGTGGCAAATGTGATCGATATGAGCACAATGAAATGAGATGGCCACATGTTGGGTTTTCATCAAGTTTTCTATGGCAGTGATTCCACTCTGGAAAATGATTACGGGATGGGCCTTTTATTTTCGGGCTCTTTTGCTTGTTACTACGACTAGATTCTATGCCACTTTTTGTGTTACATTGAATGAGAAGTTGCCAAACTTCACCTTTGGCAGCCTTCCAGGTTTCTTGGTGGTGTGGATGCTTGTCATCTCTTTGGTCTTCTTGGTAGTTGCAGCATATTGTCACAGCCTTGGTTATTTCCAAGTACTCTGTGCGGCACTTAGTTAATCCCAAGCCTCGCTTGATGATACTAAGTCAGCCTAGCTCACAAACTTGCAAGAAAGACAAGTAAAAAGACTAGAAGAGTTTGAGAGAGTGCCTTTATATTCACTTGAGAAAGCTTTACAACTCTTGAATGGATTGGTGCAAATAAGCTCATCTCCCTTGGAGCATTATAGAACTCACAAAAAAGTGTCATGTAGAAGCTGTTAGAACTAAAATAATTTTAATTCAGAAAGAAGAATACCTCCTGCCATAATGCTCAAGCCTTTGAATCTTTATCCTTGAATGATCAAATCTTGAATGTATAAAGAATCCCACTAGCAGAACACTTTTTACAGAATCATATGAGAAAAGTGAAAGGGACAGAGTTTCAAGCCTATTCTATGCACAAAACAATGTCTGTGTCTGATGGCTATCACATGCATATATATATAGATAGGCTTGGATCCATATCCAAGTGTAACTCCTTATAACTTCCCACCATCAGGGAAGTTATAAAGTCCCATGAAACCACCATATAGGATATTAAACAGACATCAGTTACCCATTAACCATTAAACTAGTTAATTAGTCATTAAACCAATTAAATATATATAATAAATATATAATATAAATAAATAAATAAAACAAACATGTGGTATATGGGCCACTTTATAGATATTCTTACAGAAGCTTCCCATGGAAGCTTTCTTGACAAGCTACAAGAATGTTCTAGAATACCCTTTAGAAATATCTATACAAATATCTATTTATATATGTACAAGTTTATAGGTGCTTGAATTCCCTAGGTCCTTCTAGAATTCTCCATAGTCTTCATATGTGCGAGAGTTTGCTAGGGAGTTCTACATTCTTCCATTAGCTTCTCATTCTTGCAGCTCCCTTCTAGATATTTTGGAGAATTTTGTAAGGACATAACAATATGCTATACTATTGAGGGCGCCTAGTCGAATTGTTTCTACATAGCGTCAATATTCTTGAGTTGTATTGAATTCAAGATCCTACAAAGTTCAATTCCGCATTATTATTATGGTTACATGTACATTAATTTCTTACATATGGTATCAGAGCCTTAATTTTGTGAATCAATACACCTTGGAATAATAATATATTTATGAATATTATTATTATAATTATTCATAAAACGGTACATCTGTTTTTACTATAAAAAAAAAGATTAATGACAGTTTCTTAAGAATGTCTTATTATGTAATTTTTATGATGATATTATCTGTTGCCCATCAAAAAGAAAATAGATTTGGTAGTTGACATAGCCTTCCGTTATAAGTTTTCAATATGTACACATATTTCAGTGAAAAAACTGAAAGGGATGCATTAGGGTATTTAAAAGAGAACTACTGATAAACGTGTAATATGCATGCTTCGATTTATTATTAATTTTAGCAATAATAATTTTTATAATCATTATAACATGACCGAATTGAGTGTAATATTTATATTATCTGCCATTATGACAAAGTGCACAGACTAAAAGCAATTTTAGAATTTTGGTGAATCGTTCGGTCTATTAAATAAATATATTTATTTGAATGTATTACGTTAGATAATTATGTTTTTACCTTGTCTGATTAGGTACACTTATTGTCTATTATTGTTGATATTTATATATTTTTATGATTTAAATTTGATATCATGATATAATTTTATGACATTGAATATTAAATATTGAAGTGGTTAATTCATATTAGGTGTAATTCTTATTGGCCATTATATGAGATATTCATGATTGTCATATTGCATAATTTAATATATATATATTCTTGTTCATCCAAAGTTGTTATTATTATTATTGCAATCACATAAAAGAAATTTTAGAAATCATAAATAGTGATTTCATTAAAATAGTGATTGAATTAATGATAATTAAATAACTCAAATTAATAAATACAGAATATTGTCTGTTAGTTCCGAATTCATAAGGTTTACTAATTTAGTAGCTGCCAAAGTGGTCTAAATTTGTAAAACTTATGAATATCATACTACATAAAAGAATTGTTAAAATGGTAACATTAAGGTCAATAATATTCTCAATTGCACTTATAATTAGGAGATTGAGACTAGCCCAAAGGAGAGTCACTTTCAAATAATTATGAACTGGGTAGGGTAATATAACTTATGTAATTTGATAGATTAGAATTGCATACCCAAAGGTAACATGACTAACTGAAAAGTTGCATAAATTATTTTAGACCTACATAAGTGATTCTTGACAAGTGGACAATAGATATACCTAAGTTTTTCCCAAAGGAAAGACTTATGTGATATCAATAGTTCATCATTATAATTCTCAAAGCTTTAATATGTATATTGTTTATGCCTATTTCTGCGTTACTTATGAGACATTGTGTTGATACCTCTTAAGATCTGTCAAAAAGATAGCTTGCTATCTAAGGTGATTAGACTTAGAAAGGAGCCTATATTGACTCATCTGACCTTCCTGGGATCTTACTTGGTTATTGACCAAAGGACTCTTTAGTAACATTACCCTAACCCTTAGAGTAAATATTTGGTGCATCACATGTTCTATCTTATTTCAGTAAAAGTTCCCACCTCATTGCACTCTTTTGCATCGAGCGTCCCTCTACTTATTGGCACTGTTACGGCTGAATTGACAAAACTGTAAAGCTTAAAACATTAGGGATGCAAGTTAATGAAACTTTTCTCATGCAGTTTATTCTCACCCCACTTCCATCATAGTTTGGCACATTCAAAATTCACTATGACACCAGTAAAGATAAGTGGAGTTTGAATGAGCTTACTAATATGTGTATTCAAGAGTAAGTGAGGTTAAAGGAGGAAGGACGTCAAACTGCATTGACTGTAACTCATGGAGCTATAAAGAAAAAGAATGGGCCTGGGGAAGAAAATCAGGCTCAGAATGATTTCACTGTCAAGTGCTACTTTTGTAGCAAGAAGGGACATGTGAAAAAAGACTGCAGCAAGCGAAAGACTTGGTTCAAAAAGAAATATAAGAAAATTTCTTTTGTTTGTTATGAATCAAATCTTGCTGAAGTACCTTCTAACACTTGGTTGATTGACTTTGGGGCCACGACCCACATTACAAATTCCATGCAAGGATACCTCTCAATTAGAAAATCGAAGGTTTGTGAAAGATTTGTCTATATGGGGAACCGTCTCAAAGCTGAAGTTGTAGCTGTAGTAACTTATGACTGATTTTAGAGACGGGTCATCAGATGGATCTAGAAGATACTTTTTATGTTCCTTTAATTTCTAGGAATTTAGTTTCATTATCCAAATTAGATCGTGTTGGATATTCAGTTTTACTTAGTTGTGGAAAACTCAATTTAATGTTTAATTCAATAATGATTGGTTCTGGTAATTTATGTGATGGTTTATATAAAATTACCTTAAATCATGAGTTTGCACAATCATTAGTAACTCTACATTCGAATATTGGTTTAAAGAGTGGTCTAATTAATGAAAAATCCACAATCTTGTAGCATAGACGGTTAGGGCATATCTCCGAAATGTAATTGAAAAATTAGTAAAGAATGGGATTTTGGAAAACCTAGACTTCACTGATTTTGAGATATGTGTGGATTGCATCAAAGGAAAACAAACCCAACACACCAAGAAAGGTGCCACAAGAAGTAATGAGCTTCTTAAGATAATTCATACGGATATTTGTGAGCCACTCAACATCCTATATCTTAGTGGTGAAAAATATTTCATCACATTTATAGATAATTTCTCACGTTATGGATATGTATATCTAATTCGTGAAAAGTCTCAAACTCTTGACATCCTTGAGGTGTACATAACTGAAGTCGAAAGACAATTAGATAGAAAGGTTAAAATAGTGAGATCAGATAGGGGTGGCGAGTATTATGGTAAATATGATGAATCTGGCCAAAATCCTGGCCCATTTTCCAAATTCTTAGAAAAGAAAGGCATTCGTGCTCAATATACAATGCAGTGCATACAAGAGAATGGGGTTCTTTGAAAGGCATAATTGTACACTTAAAAATATGGTTAGGAGTATGTTAAGTTACTCAATTGTACCCATTTTACTGCGGGGTGAAGCTTTAAAGACTACAGTGTATATCTTAAATAGGGTTCCTAGTAAGGCAGTCCCAACAACTCCTTTTGAGTTGTGGACTAATAGCAAACCTAGTTTGAGACACTTACATATTTGGGGTTGTCCAGCTAAGACAAGAATCTTCAATCCACAAGGAAAAAAAAAAAAAAGGTTAGACTCAAGAACAATATCTGGATATTTCATTCGTTATCCAGACAAGTCTAAAGGGTATAAATTTGATTATCCTAATCACAGTACGAGGACAGTGGAGACTGGGAATGCTAGATTCCTAGAGAATGGTGAAATTAGTGGGAGTGAGAAAACACGAGTGGTGAATTTCAAGGAAATTAGGGTGGATGTGCCAACATTTGGCCCTAATCGAAAAATTGTTATTCCTCAGACTATTCCACAAGCTGAGGGAAATGAACAACTGTAACAACGCCCGCGAGGGGCCTCGCTACAGTTCGGACTCTTTCTTTTGTGTTGTTGCGGTTCTTAATCTGAACCAAAGAGTCCACCTCTGGCAAATCGTTTTAAGGAAAACAGATTTTTTGAAAAGTAGTGCCAAACATGGACTGCTTTGCCAGATACAGAGTCGCCACCTAAATATTTTTTAAAGGGGGAATTTAGGAAACCCTGACTCGGTGCCGAAGGCAACGTGTCCGTCATTACCAAAGTGATCTTGGCTCGGGAGCTTGGGTACGATCGGGGAAGGTCAGCTATGAGCACCCCCTTTCGCCCGGTCCGAAGACCGGCCTCTACTAACCATGATATCCTTTTTTGAAAACATTATGTGTTCTTATTCCAGTTATTAGCCTAGAATTACTATGTTATGCGCACAGCAAACAAGCATAGACTAAATCGCCTAATTTGGAAATTAGCATTGCATATCCGTTTGTTTGGAAAACAGTTTGAATTGCTACTCGCAAGTAGGCTAAAACACGGATTTCAATGAGTGTTCCCAACTCAAGCAATCCAACCTCCACCCACAGGCATTCAAACAGTTATATCACATAAGCACCTAGCCACATGGTAAGCATACTGTCATGTTAACATCCACACGCATGCGAGATGCTAAAGCATAAAAGCTTACCTAGTACTCCGTGCCAAAACAAGAAACTAGTTAGCAAACATGCATGACCTAGTTCATGTTACGTGGCTAATGTATCACATACAAGGATGCAATCTAGACAGGCTCGGCTATCCTAAACATGGCATATGAAATGCTACAAATAGCACGTATTCAATTTGGAATTGAAATAGCAATGCAGTTTGTATGATGTGCCGAGCCCGATGCATGTAAACAAATGCATGAATGCACGCATGCATTGCATAAGGTATGCTAAAATAATCATGCCCTAATCTACCATCATAAGCAGGTAAATAAAAGGGAAGAAAGAAGTGGGGGTTGGAAAACATACATACCCACACACCCACACTTATTACAGACATGCCCTCACTCGGAGGGACCGAAAGAATATACAAATTAATTAACTACGCAAGCTAATTAACTATTACAAATTCACTAAATTAATTAGACAAATAATTAATCTAATTAAAGCAGTAAATGCCTCGGGAAGAGGGCCCAATGCATGCGCGTGCTCGGGACTCGCTCGGAATCGCACTGTCATGCAAGTGTGCCTCTGTTTTCCCTGCTATCCTCCTCTAAAGACTGCCAAAGTCTCAGGACCACTTCTCAGAGCACTGGAGATCACCACCGGCTGGGGTAGAACACCACCGGCTGAAGGATGTGGCCACCGGCACTGAATGAAGCTATCGGCTGCCAATAGACTGCCGGTCGGCACAAAATGCCTGCAAAACCTGCAACTCACAGCAGCAGAGGACACAACTTGCATGGCAATGTAATTCAACACATGTATGCACCAAACACACTCCTTATCATGTAAATGACTCAAAGGAAGATGTGCCTTGGTTCTCGGACCACCAATCACGCATTTTCATGCATGATGGCCCAAAGAACCAAGAATGCAACTTTGGTTTCAAATGCATGCAATGCAAACAAGCAAACAAGGGTGCCAAACCTCTATCAAACTCACTTCAAGAGGCCTAGCATGCATGCCAATGTGATGAAGCCCTAAACATGTCAACTAGTATGCAATATGGCAATACAATGCAAACATGCAAGTAAGCATACAAGGCAAGCATGCAAATCAAATGGAGGATGGACTTAAACATGAATTGGGCAACTCCAAAAGGCCCAAAATCAGTGGCCAAAATGCTAAATCATGAGGGCCAAACACACATGCACACATGCACAAGTTAAGGCACCAACACTTAAGCATAACAAACAACCCTTAAGCACACTTAAAGGGACCAAACATGGGCAATGAGCATGCAATGTAAAGCTCTGAAAATCACACAAAACATGATGCCAAATCATGTTAAGCAAGATAAACAAATGCATGCAACATAGGATCAACACTTGAGGCAAGTCATGGAAGCATTGAACTACACTTATGCAAAACAAATATGGCATGCATTGAACAACCTAAAATAGAGTTTTAGCATGTTAAAACAAAGCCAAATGGCTACTTAGATGGCATCTAAGAGGCTTAAGCACAAAGGCATGCAACATGACCAAAACATGGACCATTCAATACATGCTTTCAAAGCATTAAAGGAGCAACTAAGGCAAGCATACAAGCACACCAAAGGGACTGAAATGATGCTATTAATGGTTCCAAACCATCAAAAATAATGCAAGTATGACATGCTACACACTCATGCTCTTAAGGCCAACAAGCCAAATACAAAGAGGCTACAAGTTACATCCTAAGATCGACCAAAGCAACTTAGGACAGACCTAAAGCATGACAAAACAAGCATACAAGCTTCATGAATCTAAGCCTAAAACATGATAGAAATGAAGGCACACAACCTAGGCATGTTAAGGCATCAAAGAGGCATTACAAGGGAACTATGCTAAGCATGCATAGGAGACCAAAACCAACTTAGAAACATGTTATATCATGGAAATATAAGCATGAAAAACAACCCAAACATGCTCAACACACACTCAAGCATAGGCTTATCTAAAGAGGCCAAAACTTGCCCTTTTCAAGGACATCAAGGAGAGGGGGTGGCCCTCTCCTTCTTGAGACTCTAAGGCATCATCTTCACCACTGAAATGCCTCAAGATTTCAGTGGTGAAGAGATCCTAACACCAAAGTCTCGGATCTCTCACAAAATAGCACAAAAAGTGCCCTTTTCAAGGCCTAAGGGTGGTCAAACCTACCCAAACCACCAAACACTCTTAATAAACAATAAAGAGGATCAAAAAATAGAACTTTTATGTATTAATCACTAAGCACAAAAACAGTTCTAAACTAGGTAAAAAGAGGGTGCAAAAAGGGGTAAAAAGAGAGTAGTTTTGTTACCCTTGAAGACCTCTTCACCAAGGTTGATGTGGTTGGTTCCTTGAGCTCAAAACCCACCAAAAACTTCAAGAACAACCTGTTGGAGCCTCAGTTCCAAGAGGAAGGTGAAACACTAGGTGTTGATGAGCAATAGTATGACAATACACACACACACTAAGCTAAAAGGAGAAAGAGAGATATATGATAGATATAGAATTCCAAACCCTAAACCAGAGCTTCTCCTATGTCTAACACTTTCTAACTCTCCAAAAATTCTAACCCTTGAGCCAAGAAGAGAAGACCTTCTCTTATAGACAACAAGACTTACAAGCTAAGCAAGTCCAAAGGCTCATCCCCTCCATACACGTGTATGGAGGGGAAACAAAATGCAAACAGCTGTAAGAAAATATCTCACAAAACAACTGTATAAGAGTCGGCAGGGCAAAAATGTCATTTTGACAAATTGACTGCCGACCGGCACAAAAGAGTGCCGACCGGCACAATAAAGTGCCGATGGCAACTACAGCCAGCCGGTGGCCTCTAGCCACAGCCGGCGGTGTGTGGGGATGCCTCACAAGGCATTCCCTGCCCCTCTAGAGCAAAACACAAGTGTTTGGTGCAAAACCAAACACAAAACGGTCAAGTTCGGAGGTCCTGAGGCAAGGCGCGCGAGCCGAGAACTCCGGGAACTCCAAACGAACACAAACATGGATAATCACCGAGTGTTCAAGCGGTGACGTCCCAAGTCTTGAGGACGGTCAAAAATGGGGTGTCTACAGTTGCCCCTCTTTGACAGAACTCGTAAGTCATAACAATGACGGGAGTGAATGTCAAAGCCCAGAGACGACCCATTTTTGACCAGGCCGAAGACTTAGACAAACATACAAAGTGCAAACGGTTGAACCCGCAGGCTGCCTACGTATCCTTTAAGGAATCAAACCAGCGTAGTTCACATGTAGGCACACATGCCACAGATAAGGTATGCGCCCGTAGGCAGGGGCAAAATGCAACTGAAAATGCAAGAAGCCGAACATAACTTATGATCTTGCAAAGAAAGCTGTAACGAAGCACACATGCGACCGTTTTAAGCTAGCATACTCCAAACTGCACTACAATGCAGAAAGGGTGTAAGAGAATTATGCAATTCTCGATACGTCTCACACGGAGGATATAATACCTGTCCGGTTCGTCTGGTTGCACCAGCTTCAAATGAACCGTACATACAATATCGTGCCTGAAAAGAAAACAAACTTAACAAGTATGATATTGTTAGCAGTATGCATGACAATGCAAATGAGGCACACATGCCAATGCTAGCGAGACACGCATGCCGATGTGCATAGCAGAATGGTGGGTTTGAACACATGTAAGTAAAGCAGTGCATGCATACAATGCAATGTGTATAGGAACTTGAACACATGTAAGTAAAGCAACGCACGCATACGATGCAATGTGTATAGGAACTTGAACACATGTTAATAAAGCAAAGCACGCATACAATGCAATGTGTATATAGAAACTTGAACACATGTAAGTAAAGCAACGCACGCATACGAAGCAATGTGTATATAGGAACTTGAACTCATGTCAGTAAAGCAAAGCACGCATACAATGCAATGAGTATATAGAAACTTGAACTCATGTCAGTAAAGCAAAGCACGCATACAATGCAATGAGTATAGAGGAAGATATAAATGAAATGGTAATGAAATGAGGCACGCATACCTCATTAATGCAAAACTGAAGTAAATATGAACATGAACATGAACATGAGGCACACATACCTCATGAATGCAAGACTAAGAACACGAGGCACACATACCTTATGAATGCAAGACGGAAATAAACATGAACACGAGGCACACATACCTCATGAATGCAAGACGAAACTAAACATGAACATGAGGCACACATACCCCATGGATGCAAAACGAAACTAAATATGAACATGAGGCACACATACCCCATGGATGCAAAACTGAAATAAACATGAACATGAACATGAGGCACACATACCTCATGAATGCAAGACTAAATGAAAAATGAAGCACGTGAGGTAGCACACCTCACGTGGATCAAAATGAAATGCAGAATGAAGCACGTGAGGTAGGACACCTCACGTGGATCAAAGTGAAAATGCAAAATGAAACACGTGAGGTAGCACACCTCACGTGGATCAAAGATGGAATGCAAGATGACACATGTGAGGTAGCACACCTCACGTGGATCAAAGTGAAAATGCAAAGTGATATGCAAAATGATGTGCAAAATGATGAACGTGAGGTGGCACACCTCACGTGAATCAAATATGAAATGCAAAATGAAGCACGTGAGGTAGCACACCTCACGTGGATCGAGATGAAAATGCAAATGAAGCACGTGAGGTAGCACACCTCACGCGAATCAAAATGAAAATATGAAATGAAGCACGTGAGGTAGCACACCTCACGCGAATCAAATATGAAAATGAAGCACGTGAGGTAGCACACCTCGCGCGAATCAAATATGAAATCCAAGATGAAACATGTGAGGTAGCACACCTCACGTGGATCAAAATGAAAATGCAAATGAAGCACGTGAGGTAGCACACCTCACGTGAATCAAATATGAAATGAAACATGTGAGGTAGCACACCTTACGTGGATCAAAATGAAAATGCAAGGATGAAACACGTGAGGTAGCACACCTCACGTGGATCGAAATGAAAATGCAAAGATGAAACACGTGAGGTAGCACACCTCACGTGGATCAAGATGAAGATGCGAAATGAAACTCGTGAGGTAGCACACCTCTCGTGGATCAAAGTGAAGATGCAAAAGAAGTGCAAAAATGACGCACGTGAGGTAGCACACCTCACGTGAATCAAAATGAAATGCAAAATGAGGCACGCATACCTCATTTATGCAAAACGAGGCACACGTACCTCGAGATGCAGTGAAATGCAAAATGAGGCACACATACCTCATTTGATGGAAAATGGAATGCAAAACGAGGCACACGTACCTCGAGATGCAATGGAATGCAAAATGAGGCACGCATACCTCATTTGATGGAAAATGAAATGCAAAACGAGGCACACGTACCTCGAGATGCAATGAAATGTAAAATGAGGCACGCATACCTCATTTGAAGGAAAATGGAATGCAAAACGAGGCACACGTACCTCGAGATGCAATGAAATGCAAAATGAGGCACGCATACCTCATTTGATGGAAAATGGAATGCAAAACGAGGCACACGTACCTCGAGATGCAATGGAATGCAAAATGAGGCACGCATACCTCATTTGATGGAAAATGGAATGCAAAATGAGGCACACGTACCTCGAGATGCAATGAAATGCAAAATGAGGCACGCATACCTCATTTGATGGAAAATGAAATCAGTGTGACACGCATGCCACACTAAATGCAAAACAATGCAAGTGCAACATGCCCGACGACGTGATGCAATGTACTGAAGTAGTGCGATGAACGCATGCAGCGCACACAGGGCAACTTTTGAATTTTACAAAAGACAAAAGGATACAAAAGGATAGAATCTTTGCTTGAATTTGAGTGTTACGCACAGTAGACACGGTCCAAAGTCAAAACGGAGGCCGGTTGAGCATCGGGGGTGCATTTTCTTGCACTTTCTTGCGTTATGAAGACCAACAATCACTCACTTAGCCTAAACAAGACCTTGGGAACACCACCGGCTGGGCCAGGTGGCCACCGGCCGGCCACCGGCTTCAAAAACCATTCATCGGCACAATATTGTGCCGACCGGCACAAAAGAGTGCCGACCGACAAAAAGTTCTCGATCGGGGACAAAATTGACTTTTTCATCGGGTCTTTTAAAATAGGGCTTGAAACCCTATTTCTTTCACTTCTACACCGCCGAAAATTCTCCCCCTCTCTCTCTAGGGTGATTTCCTCTTCTCAATCCGCGTTTTCTTCGCGTTCCAAGCCCGTTTTACCGTCGGAATCGCGATTTTCTTCGCGTTTCGGACATTTCCACCTGATCGAAATCTCGTTTCGGTGCATCCTTTGCTCTTTTTGCTTTTTCGGGACTTGTTCCCCTCGATTTCATCTTCATTTCTGTGCCATTTCATCTTCCGGCCTTTCCGGCCATTTTCCACCCGCTCGGGGTTGACCTTCCGGTTGACTTTTCACATTCCGACCCGATTTTCATCTTCCGGTCATTTTCTCGCCACCATTGCCATGGCTAACGATGTTCCACCTGTCGGGACTCCCCCGGACCACGAGATGGATCCCGGGGTCGAGCTCCTCCCGCTGAGCGAGCGTCCCTTCGACCCGGCGACCTACCGCCCGGCGATCCATGTGCTACCACCGGATGGGCTTCGCCACTTCCGCAGCGACCGACGAACCTTTGGACGGGCTTACGCTCTGTGGCCGACCTCTCACCTATCGTTTGGCGCTTCCGAGGTAACATCTTTTCTGTTTTATTTTCTGCAATGTAGAACTGTAAACTGTCATAGTTATTTTCGTTCTTTAACTGCTTTAGATCAAATGCTCTAATACTGTAGTTGATCGTAGACAAACTCACAACTAATATCTGTTTGAAGACCGACACATGCACACACACTGCACTAGCCTTAATCACCCAAACACACGGCACACCGTATTGCACTGCAAATTCACCAATACCCGGCGTTTATCTGAATTTGAACACTTGTACGCATGCCATGTCTATCTGTATTGAATCATTCATACATGCTGACGCATCACATGCTGTATTTCACTGTAAGCACACCGGCACCCGATATCTGCTAGAATCTAAAAACCTGCACACATGCTAGATTTGTCTGAACCATTCAAACACGCTGACGCATCACACGCTGTAGTTCACTGTAGGCACACCGGTACCCGATATCAGTTTGAATCTGAAAACCTGCAGACATGCTAGATTTGTCTGAACCTTCCATGCCTTACAACTCAATGTATTTTGCATTACTTTGCAACTGTATTCTTGAAAACAGAGGGATTCCTATACCGTCCGCGGGTATGGGAACGTTGCTGCTCGAGATTGGTACGCAGAGCTTCCGGAGGCGGTTTGCCGCATCGTGGACCAGCCGCTTTCTGCGCAGGATTGTCCGGACTTATCGCTTGTGCCTCTCCTCGCGGCCCTGGCAGAGAGATGGTGGGACACCACCGATTCATTTCACCTATCGGCGATCGGGGACATGACGATGACCCCTTACGACTTCTCGATGCTCACAGGCATCGGGGTAGGGGGTGATCCGATCCCTTTCGACACCGATATGGATGAGTGGACAGCCGCTCAGGTCTACCTTCTTGGCGAGGCGCCACCTCTTGCTCGCCCAGGATTTGTCCGCTACTCCTGGTTCGAGGTACAGTTCAGGGTCCAGCCTACCCTCATGGATGCAGCTCCGATGACCCAGGAGGCCGTGGAGCAGTACGCACGCGGCTTCTTGATGTTTCTGCTGGGGACCACTCTATTCGCCGACCGGGCGAACACCGTGCCTCTCTGCCTCCTCAGCGCACTGGTGGATGTCCGGATTGTCTTGATATGGATGAGGCGGTGCGCTGGCCACCCTATCTGCTACATGAGCTCTGTCTCATTGCCGCAATGACAGGTTGCTCGGGGCTCTTGGCGAGCTTAGGAGGTATGTCTTCTTCTCTTCTTTACATTCTGCTTACATTTTCAGACTCTATACAAAGACACATCAGTAGTCTGCTTTCAGACCGATCAGATACTTGCACACGGCACAACACACTGCTTACAATCGACCTGCATCGCTTAACACACTCGACAATACACTGCACAACACACGGTTCTGCTATTTCTACTTTATTCTTCATTTCTGCTTTATCTGATGATCATACTGACATCTGTCTTGCAGTTGTGGGTCTACGCCTACTTTCCCAGCCTGGAGCCAGTGCCAGAGACGGAGACTCCCCTGGTCATCCCTTTCTCGCGCCACTACGATGGGAGGTGCACACGGCGGCCTCGGGATACCTTCAGCTTCTTCCGCCGATTCTTCGACACCATCACCTCTGCCGAGGTATGTTTTACTTACAGTTCATTTAAGCTTCGCTTCGCCACTGTATATTTCAATACCTGTAGATAACCAACTATTTCAATTCAGATCACCTGGCGGCCGTGGGCTGCAGTGCCAGCGGGGATCCAGGATAGGTTCACCGGCGCTGAGGAGACCTCTCGCTACTGGATTTTGCTAGAGGGCCCGGTCTGTCGGGCTTGGTACCTGGGTGAGCGTTTCCTACGCCACACCCTTGGGTTACCAGAGCAGATAGTCCCGGTTCACCCTCCTGAGCACACGAGGGACACCGAGATGTTTTCTTTGTAGCAGATGGAGGACTACACCCTTGGCTGGGATGAGGACGGCTACAGGGGCGAGGGCGACTACTCAGAGTACGTCCGGACCTTTCTGATGCGGCCTCTGAGCGGGGGCTCCCGAGCTGAGCCAGAGGGACATGCGGCGCCGGTGGCTCGAGCAGAGGTAGGAGCAGGATCATCACAGAGAGCTCGAGGTCGCGGCAGGAGGGGCGTGGAGAGGGGACGAGGGACGGGCTGGCCTGCTCTGCCTACCATGCTGACATACAGGGGGCAGAGTGGGGAGACCTACCAGATCCCTTTTGCTCCTCCCCCGGCTGGTCACGAGTTGGCCGGTATTCCTGACTTGCCTCCGGTATGTATTACTTCATTTCTGCATCTTGCATTGTTATTTCATTTCAGTTCATTCGATATTCGACAGAATACAGATGCATTTAGTACTTTTGAAGGCTTCCTCCGAGTATACACAACAGTCGGTCGAGTTGTGTGCCTCCCTGATGGGGATGCTGCAGCGGACCCTCGACGCCTTGGCCGTCTACAGTCTCCCGGTATGTTTTTCTGACCACAGTCTGAAACCAAACACTGTTTCATACAACCTGATGCATGACACAAAACCTGATAAACTACTCACGGCATTCACACACTGTACTGATACATTGCACTATGTACTGATAAACTGCTCACGGCATTCAGACACTGTACTCACCTGTGCATTACATCGATTCATCGCTCACGGCATTCACTCGCTAACGATTCATCGTCTCACGGCATTCACACATTGTACTCATACACTGCATTCTGCATTGATTCACTACTCACGGCATTCACACACTGTACTCATACACTGCATTGATAAACTGCTTCATGTATACTGATGCATTTGTCTTTCATGCTTTTTTAGCCTCCCTTCCCAATTCCTCCAGTGGGTGGTGGCGCTCCATCTGGGCCTCCCATTTCTACTCGGGATGGCAGGATATTCCCCAGCACCAGAGGGGGGCGTGGCCATGTGGGGAGCAGCTCACGAGCTCCAGTTCCAGGCGACGGCGAGTCGGAGGCGGAGGCCTCTAAGGAGGAGACCGGGGGCAGCTCGGGCTCGGGCTCCGACAGTGACACTTCTGACGACGCTCCTGTGCTTCTGCCCAGGAAGAGGGCGAGGACAGATCCTCTGGCGCGAGGCCATTGATGATGATTACAGACTTCTGCTGTTTTTCTTCTTTTCCTTTTCTTGTACTTTTCTCTTTTTAGTAGATAGAGTACTATGTACTGCCGCAGGCAGATTTTGCTTTCAAAACTTATGTACTTGAAAAGATTATATGAAATGGAACAAACTTTTTATCTGAAAAAGAGTGTTATATCTGCACATTTCATACTTTGCACTGTATTGCATCATATTACACCTCAAATGTAAATGATATTAATCTGTTGTTTTGACGATTAAATACTTGCACTGTAATAATCGGATAACCAACCAACTAATAGCAAAACAACCCAGACAAATCATCACTCGGCCAGGACACACAATCTAAACTCTGCATGGGGATTGATGTGGGTACTGCCTATATTCTGCTGGGGATCAGGCTACATATGGCCTGTGACACAATACTCGGTTCATTCTGCACACAGCAATCTTGGAACAAACAGCTCATAACACAGCACCCGGCTCATTCTGCACACGGCAAAACTTGAACAACCAACCCAATCTGACAAGATGGATCACGGCAGGCGAAACCGGCTGAAATTAAAACACACTCGGATGCCCCAAATTTCTTTTTTCTTCTCTTGCCTCGCATGGATGTAGAGAACGGCACAGCACTCTGAGCACAAACGATTTTTGAGATAAAAGAAGGTTTTCAACCTGGGTATCGAGCCTACAACTGAGCACAGCTGGGGGACTCGGTAAAGGAAACAAAAGGCGCACGACCTAAACACAACGAGACACACTCGGGAAAGACTCAAAACAACAGTTGAGATTGACAAATCAAAAGACACGACACACGGACGTGTTTAGAGAAAACAAGAGGCTGCAGATTCCGAGGAGCCAATTCCTCCGGGCACATTTCCCACCCTTTCTGATTTGCGATTCTCGCATCACTCGGCCCTCAGGCTCGGTTTTTCTCTCAAAAACCCTTTCTCCATTTTCTCTCAACTCACACCTCTCTATTCTTTAATCTCTCATTTTTCAGCCCTCCCCGGGGTGATTGACAGACGAATAGGAAGTTGTGGGTTCGTACCCAATACAGCTAGCTCACCCTATCGATGATCGAGTGCGACCGGCTCTCAGGCATGGAGAGGGCGGAGACGGCCACAAACAATATATGGACACAGTCACCTTGAAAGCATCGGTGATTGGACTTCAGGAGGAAGTTGATCAAGTAGTTCCCGTTATTGCAACCGAGACATCGGAAGAGGCACAGGTGATCAAAACCATTTCATGGACTAAGACGCTATGGAAGCGTTGGGGACTGGACTTCAGGATGAAGTTGCCTACGTATCCCAAACATGGGAATCAAGCCTTACGTAGTTCGGGTTAAGGTACACTCGAGTATTTTAACCTTCACTATTTTTAGGCTCTTACTTTTGCCAAGGCGCCCAATGCGGGTTTTCTACCTTGCGAGCTTCTTTTCATTTTTTTCTCTTTTTTCTTTTTTTTGCATTTTTTTTTGTTTCTATTTTTCATTTCTTTTTGCTTCTTCTTTTTTCTTTTTTTTTTGTTTTTGTTTTTTTTTTCTTCTTGCTCTAACTTTTGCCTAGGTCGCCCTTCCGGGTTTTCGGCCCAGCGAGCCTCTCAAAGGGTAAAAATGTAGCAAGTCCGAGCCAAATGATTTTTGAAGTTGAAGCCTCCCTGTATCCAGGAGAACGGCTGTTGCAGTGCTTTGCAAGAGAATCCATCACGGTTGCTTCACAAGCTTCTTCCGGTAAAATCTAGTCTTCTACTCTGATTTCGGTGCCTCTTGTTCGAGGGTTGCTCCAAATTTGGCCACACGGGTCTCCTCTGGTAGTGGACCGTTGAACATTCTAGATGAGCTCAAGGTGCAAAACAAACGGATTGAAACTGGAGGATGAGAGCGATCCTAAGCTGCACAATCTCAAGAGCGATTCCACACAGGTCTTCGCAGGACTGCGCAAAACATTTTTGTTTTTAAAAGTTTTTGAGAAAGCGGTACTTTCAAGACTGAAGCAGGGGACCGGACCACCGATCAAGCCAGGATCCTTCTCAGTACTCACACTAACAAGCATGATTTCTACTCATTAAAAGGGCTAGCATGCCGCTCTTTCTCTCAATTTTGGTCAAAGTTTTGCGAATCCCGAGGAATTCCTTCCTCTTCGTTTTTATCACCGCAGCGTTCAAAAGGGTTTTTGGAAAGCTCAGGTCAAAGCAATAATTTCAAGGTACTGAAGAGTAGGTAAGACGTGTTGCCGCCCTATTCGAATTCTCTGGCACAACTAGCCCAAACAAACAATGAGCATGGAAACAAGGTAGCTGCAATTGTTTATCTGTGTTTCGGATGCCACTGGCTCCACGGTAGAGACAGACTCGAAAGAAAACACAAGATAATTACAAAGCAAAACGGTGTCCGAGGCAACAACCCCGGAGTCACCTGGTATTCTATACAAAGGGACCGACTCGTTACAACAAGACAGACCCGTAAGCAAAAAAAAGACTGACTCACGACAATGAGACAGACTCAAAACAAAAACAAAAGACTGACTCAACACCCAAGCCAGAATTTGCAAGGTTAGCATTCGTAGATGCTCAAAAATGCGTGCCAGATGCCATATCAAAAAGTTCAAGGCCCTGCCTACAGGCGGTCGAATTCCAATTACATACTCACAGTATCGGTGTCCTCGAAGTCCAACAACTGGGTGGTAACGGAGTTGGCCGAGGTGGGTGGGAGAATAACTTCATTATCGATCAGATCCTGCACCTCATGGCGGAGACGAAAGCAATTATCAGTGGGCCGGCTCTTCATGGTACGCGACAGATCGAAAGCAAAGGTCATGGCCTGCTGGAAGAGGATGCGGGAGAGGCCGCGGCTCAAGAGGTGTAAGGTGCCCCTTTTTAGCCAAAATCAACAATGCCCTAGACAGCGGCATGTAAAGGGCGTGGAACTCCCTGCGCCCTCGGGGCTGGTATTTCGAAGCTTGAGTGCTCTTGCTAGATGCACTAGCGAAGGGATCGTGAGTGCGACCTTGGATTGATTTCTCCTGTGCACAGGATTGGGAATGGGAGGAGCTACTCTGGCATGACGGGGCCTGTCCCGGTTTTCTGACTGACTTGAACTCCCCTCTGGTGGAGTGGGGAGGACGTCATCCACAATTTTGGTTACAATCGCGGATACCTGTTGCTTGTTCATTCCCCCAGCTTTCAAAGCCTCTACTGCCCACAGCAGTTGTTCCATTGGATCGGCATCCGCCTTTGCTTTGTCTTTTCCTCTGGCCTCAGCCTGATTGAGGGTTTGGGTTGATACTGGTAAATCATTGCCACAGCTGGAGGCCATCTCCGGCTGACTGAGTTCGATTACGATCCGCCCCAACAACGGGGGCTCTGGTAACGAACTCCCAAGATACGGTGCCGGGCGGCGAAGCTGACATCCCATAGGCGAGATCTACCACAGACCTCTGGAGATCACCTATCATCCCCATCATTTCAAAAGTAGTAGGCTCGCGAGCCTGATATAACTGAGGGACCCAGACCGGATGTGCAACCGGCGATCTGGGTGGGTGCGGCATATCGGTAGTAGTTTCGCTATGTAGGGTAACTCCCTGATCCAACGCGGCTGTCATAACCACAATCTCTTCCGAATTCTGCGTCATGCTAAGTCCTGCCGCGGCAAGAAGAAGACACTGGCTATTCTGGCTCAACTCTCTAAATCCCTGATCTGAAAACGGAAAGTAAGCAACATTTCAGCCCAAATCAGATCAAACATAGATGCTCTTGAACAATCTTTCCAGACTCGATCATCGTTCTCGAAATCACTGTTCTCAAGACCAAACTGATACCCACGGATAACCGGTTCTCAACAACACTGACACTGGTGCCCTCGGGCCAGATACCGAATCGTGTAAACTGACATGTACTTTCCCTACAGGGATACATTCTAAAGAACATAACAGATAAATGAGAACCAAAACACCCCTACGTTGGGGTAGGGTTTCCCTGTCCTATTTTGTCAGGAGCTAGGGTTTCACTACGCACACAGTGGTTTCAAACAGCCTAAATTGGGTAAGCAACCTGTCCTAGTTTGGAATGGTCACTATGGATCCGAATATGCACTAGGCCGAATGGTCAAAAAGGGTGCCCCGGTAAAATCGGGGTTTGTGTTCCCATGCTCTCAGAGCCCACAACCGGTCAGCCTTATGGACATGCCTTGACAAGACAAGCCTCCGGCAAACCGTTCAGGAATGGCAGATGGCAAACACTGTGTTCCTAGGCGCACCAATGCACATGCAATGCAAAGAAACACATAAACATAGTCAAAACAGGATATCACGAGTTCGAGTCAAACTCTCTAAATTCCCCAGCAGAGTCGCCAGAAACTATAACAACGCCCGCGAGGGGCCTTGCTACAGTTCGGACTCTTTCTTTTGTGTCGTTGCGGTTCTTAATCTGAACCAAAGAGTCCACCTCTGGCAAATCGTTTTAAGGAAAACAGATTTTTTGAAAAGTAGTGCCAAACATGGACTGCTTTGCCAGATACAGAGTCGCCACCTAAATAGTTTTTTAAAGGGGGAATTTAGGAAACCCTGACTCGGTGCCGAACGCCACGTGTCCGTCATTACCAAAGTGATCTTGGCTCGGGAGCTTGGGTACGATCGGGGAAGGTCAGCTATGAGCACCCCCTTTCGCCTGGTCCGAGGACCGGCCTCTACTAACCATGAAATCCTTTTTTGAAAACGTTATGTGTTCTTATTCCAGTTATTAGCCTAGAATTACTATGTTATGCGCACAGCAAACAAGTATAAACTAGATCGCCTAATTTGGAAATAAGCATTGCATATCCGTTTGTTTGGAAAACAGTTTGAATTGCTACTCGCAAGTAGGCTAAAACACGGATTTCAATGAGTGTTCCCAACTCAAGCAATCCAACCTCCACCCACAGACATTCAAATAGTTATATCACAAAAGCACCTAGCCACATGGTAAGCATACTGTCATGTTAACATCCACACGCATGCGAGATGCTAAAGCATAAAAGCTTACCTAGTACTCCGTGCCAAAACAAAAAACTAGTTAGCAAACATGCATGACCTAGTTCATGTTACGTGGCTAATGTATCACATACAAGGATGCAATCTAGACATGCTCGACTATCCTAAACATGGCATATGAAATGCTACAAATAGCACGTATTCAATTTGGAATTGAAATAGCAATGCAGTTTGTATGATGTGCCGAGCCCGATGCATGTAAACAAATGCATGAATGCACGCATGCATTGCATAAGGTATGCTAAAATAATCATGCCCTAATCTACCATCATAAGCAGGTAAATAAAAGGGAAGAAAGAAGTGGCGGTTGGAAAACATACATACCCACACACCCACACTTATTACAGACATGCCCTCACTCGGAGGGACCGAAAGAATATACAAATTAATTAACTACGCAAGCTAATTAACTATTACAAATTCACTAAATTAATTAGACAAATAATTAATCTAATTAAAGCAGTAAATGCCTCGGGAAGAGGGCCCAATGCATGCGCGTGCGTTCGACTCGCCGGAATCGACCGTCATGCAAGTGTGCCTCTGTTTTCCCTGCTATCCTCCTCTGAAGACTGCCAAAGTCTCAGGACCACTTCTCAGAGCACTGGAGATCACCACCGGCTTGGGTAGAACACCACCGGCTGAAGGATGTGGCCACCGGCACTAAATGAAGCTATCGGCTGCCAATAGATCCGGTCAAGACTAAATAAAGGCTTGCCGGCACAAAATGCCTGCAAAACCTGCAACTCACAGCAGCAGAGGACACAACTTGCATGGCAATGTAATTCAACACATGTATGCACCAAACACACTCCTTATCATGTAAATGACTCAAAGGAAGATGTGCCTTGGTTCTCGGACCACCAATCACGCATTTTCATGCATGATGGCCCAAAGAACCAAGAATGCAACTTTGGTTTCAAATGCATGCAATGCAAACAAGCAAACAAGGGTTCCAAACCTCTATCAAACTCACTTCAAGAGGCCTAGCATGCATGCCAATGTGATGAAGCCCTAAACATGTCAATTAGTATGCAATATGGCAATACAATGCAAACATGCAAGTAAGCATACAAGGAAAGCATGCAAATCAAATGGAGGATGGACTTAAACATGAATTGGGCAACTCCAAAAGGCCCAAAATCAGTGGCCAAAATGCTAAATCATGAGGGCCAAACACACATGCACACATGCACAAGTTAAGGCACCAACACTTAAGCATAACAAACAACCCTTAAGCACACTTAAAGGGACCAAACATGGGCAATGAGCATGCAATGTAAAGCTCTGAAAATCACACAAAACATGATGCCAAATCATGTTAAGCAAGATAAACAAATGCATGCAACATAGGTTCAACACTTGAGGCAAGTCATGGAAGCATTGAACTACACTTATGTAAAACAAATATGGCATGCATTGAACAACCTAAAATAGAGTTTTAGCATGTTAAAACAAAGCCAAATGGCTACTTAGATGGCATCTAAGAGGCTTAAGCACAAAGGCATGCAACATGACCAAAACATGGACCATTCAATACATGCTTTCAAAGCATTAAAGGAGAAACTAAGGCAAGCATACAAGCACACCAAAGGGACTGAAATGATGCTATTAATGGTTCCAAACCATCAAAAATAATGCAAGTATGACATGCTACACACTCATGCTCTTAAGGCCAACAAGCCAAATACAAAGAGGCTACAAGATACATGCTAAGATCGACCAAAGCAACTTAGGACAGACCTAAAGCATGACAAAACAAGCATACAAGCTTCATGAATCTAAGCCTAAAACATGCTAGAAATGAAGGCACACAACCTAGGCATGTTAAGGCATCAAAGAGGCATTACAAGGGAACTATGCTAAGCATGCATAGGAGACCAAAACCAACTTAGAAACATGTTATATCATGGCAATATAAGCATGAAAAACAACCCAAACATGCTCAACACACACTCAAGCATAGGCTTACCTAAAGAGGCCAAAACTTGCCCTTTTCAAGGACATCAAGGAGAGGGGGTGGCCCTCTCCTTCTTGAGACTCTAAGGCATCATCTTCACCACTGAAATCCCTCAAGATTTCAGTGGTGAAGAGATCCTAACACCAAAGTCTCGGATCTCTCACAAAATAGCACAAAAAGTGCCCTTTTCAAGGCCTAAGGGTGGTCAAACCTACCCAAACCACCAAGCACTCTTAATAAACAATAAAGAGGCTCAAAAAATAGAACTTTTATGTATTAATCACTAAGCACAAAAACAGTTCTAAACTAGGTAATAAGAGGGTTCAAAAAGGGGTAAAAAGAGAGTAGTTTTGTTACCCTTGAAGACCTCTTCACAAAGGTTGATGTGGTTGGTTCCTTGAGCTCAAAACCCACCAAAAACTTCACAAACAACCTGTTAGAGCCTCAGTTCCAAGAGGAAGGTGAAACACTAGGTGTTGATGAGCAATAGTATGACAATACACACACACTAAGCTAAAAGGAGAAAGAGAGATATATGATAGATATAGAATTCCAAACCCTAAACCAGAGCTTCTCCTATGTCTAACACTCTCTAACTCTCCAAAAATTCTAACCCTTGAGCCAAGAAGAGAAGACCTTCTCTTATAGAGAACAAGACTTACAAGCTAAGCAAGTCCAAAGGCTCATCCCCTCCATACACGTGTATGGAGGGGAAACAAAATGCAAACAGCTGTAAGAAAATATCTCACAAAACAACTGTATAAGAGTCGGCAGGGCAAAAATGTCATTTTGACAAATTGACTGCCGACCGGCACAAAAGAGTGTCGACCGGCACAATAAAGTGTCGATGGCAACTACAGCCAACCGGTGGCGTCTAGCCACAGCCGGCGGTGTGTGGGGATGCCTCACAAGGCATTCCCTGCCCCTCTAGAGCAAAACACAAGTGTTTGGTGCAAAACCAAACACAAAACGGTCAAGTTCGGAGGTCCTGAGGCAAGGCGCGCGAGCCGAGAACTCTGGGAACTCCAAACGAACACAAACATGGATAATCACCGAGTGTTCAAGCAGTGACGTCCCAAGTCTTGAGGACGGTCAAAAATGGTGTGTCTACAACAACATAATGAAAATCCTTCACCACCTCATGCTTTACTACTTCATGAAGATACCACCATTGAAAGTATTGTAAAACCATCACAACCGGCAGTTCTAAGAAGATCTCAGAGGGAAAGAAAGCCTGCCATTCCAGATGATTACATGGTGTATCTACAGGAATCTTATTTTGATATTGGTATTAACAAAAATCCTGTCTCATTTTCACAAGCCATGAATAGTGATGATTCTACTAAATTGGTCATTGCTATAAATGAAGATTTAAAATCCATGGAACAGAATGGTGTTTGGGATCTCGTCAAATTGCCTAATAATTGTAAAAAGGTCGGGTGTAAATGGGTCTTCAAGACCAAGTGCGACACGAAAGGCAATATTGAACGATTTAAAGCCAAACTTGTTGCCAAGGGTTTTACTCAAAAAGAAGGCATAAACTATAAAGAGACCTTCTCTCCAGTACCTAGGAAGGACTCGCTTAGAATCATCCTCGCATTGGTAGCTCATTATGACTTAGAGTTGCATCAAATGGATGTGAAAACTGCTTTTTCTAAATGGGAATTTTGATTAAGAAATTTATGTAGAGCAGCCAGAAGGATTTGCAAAGAAAGGTAAAGAACATTTAGCTTGCAAATTAAAGAAATCCATATATGGCCGTAAACAAGCTTCCAGGCAATGGTATTTAAGGTTTAATGATACCATTACCTCCTTCGGATTTAAGGAAAATGCAGTTGATCAGTGCATATATCTGAAGGTTAGTGGGAGTAAGTTCATTATTTTGGTGCTATATGTGGATGACATTTTGTTAGCTAGTAATGACCTTGGCTTATTGCATGAAACCAAGGGATATCTCTCCAAGAATTTTAAAATGGTCGATATAGGTGAGGCAAACTATGTTATTGGCATAGAGATCTTTAGGGATCGAACTTGAGGATTGCTAGGACTATCTCAGAAAGGATATATTGATCGTGTTTTGGAGAGATTCAATATGCAGTTTTGTTCAGTCGATGATGCACCCATCATGAAGGGTGATAAATTAAGTGAAAAATAGTGTCCAAGGAATGACTTGGAAAGAAAACAAATGAAAGACATTCCATATGTTTTGAGGCCACAAATCATGCTTTATGGTTGCAAAATTTCATCTCAGGACTTGGTGGTGTTGACTGAATTGCCAGGCCGCTAAAGATATATTGTGACAATACCGCAGCAGTTTTCTTATCTAAGAATGGAAAGTACTCCAGTGGTTCCAAACACATGGAAGCAAAGTACTTAGTTGTCAAAGAAAGAGTCAAGAAACAACAAGTGTTAACTGAAAATTTAAGCACCTCTCTTATGACTGCTGATCCATTCACAAAGGGAATGCCACTGAAGACATACAAAGAGCATGTTATCAGGATGGGTCTTTTAAGTAACCCATGATGTGTATGGTTAATCTTAAGTCTTTATTTTTATTTTGACACTATTTGCGCACTAATAATTTTGTTTCTATTTTTCATGTTCTAAAAGTGTGTGTACACATTAATTTGAATATTGATAAACAAGAAATGTCTTAACACGACAAATTACAGGAGCCTTTCAGGCAAATAATTATATATCCTAATAATGGACTGGGTTAGTGAAGATTATCGATGGTTTAGTGCATAGAAGGACATAAGACATAAATGTCATATAACTGCTATGACTCACATTGGTGATCTGAAATAATCATAGTATTATAGTTTCTAATATATCTGAATTTATTGGCTATTTTTAAAATTTCATGATCACGTGTCAAAGTTTTTAGTGTGGAATCCAATGTGTCAAAAATTTTATAAATTGCATATTTTGAAAAAAAAAAAAAAAAAAAAACCCGCATAGTTGCATCATAATCGGCTTAATGGGCCAAGTGGGAGAATGTTGAATTTATTTTTTAGTGTGGCCCAATAGCCTATATAGCTTTCACATGTTTTATTTTATTTGGACTCCACAACTAGATAAAGCCAATATTTGAGATAAAGTTTAGTAATTAGAATTTTAAATATGGGATAATTACTCTTCTAAGATAAGAAGGAAACCTTAATGGATAGAAATTCTTCTGATAGAGTTTATCTGGCCCTATTCTCTCCTCTATATAAGGATGGGTGACGCCCCTTACATAATATGAATATTTTTCCATCACTCTAGTTCTATAGTCATCCTAATTAAGAGAGATAGAAAAAAGAAGGTGAGCCAAGAATTCAAGGTTCAACTATTAGGGGTGTTTTCTCAACTTCTCTAATTCAATGGCTGACAAAGGTATGTTCATTTTATTCTTGAGTTGTATTGAATGCACGATCCTACAAAGTTCAATTTCGCATTATTATTATGGTTACATGTACATTAAGTTCTTACAAATATGTGAGGTGGGAGTGCTACAGTTGTTTTCTACTCATTCTGCTCCGCATGCAGAATCTTTATTGATTGATTATTACAAGTGTTGATTATGCTCTCTCCCTTCCCTTCTCCCTTGTTCTCTTTTATTTTACTATCTAGGATATTCATTGGGAAAGTGCTATTGGAAGATGTGAGGTGTGCATGAAACTATAAATGGAATGGTCCAGACTTGTTTTTTGGTATTTCCCAACTGGCTATTTAGTTGATCATAGAGTAGGTTTTTTTCTTTCAGGTTTTTTATGCACCCAGCCAGTACTCCACTGTTGTAGAGCTAATTGTAGGATGTTGTTTACGACAATGACAAGGAATATGCACATACCTCTGTGTGTGGCCATGTACCAAACAAGGGCTTGAACACTGAAAATCCCTCTTTTAGTTGTGTAGCTGATAAATAAATAAATAAAAATCCTTCTTCTAGTTGTGGCAGGGGACGTTATTCAAGCTCTTATAGCTTATCGTATCTGTTCATGACATTATTAAGAATAAATCTTTTGATTTTCCCCGTCATTTCTGCCTTTGCCTTTTGTCTTCTTGTACTTTTCCTTCGTTGTCATTTTTTTCCTCCCACAGTCCTTCTCTACTAACTTCAGCTAGATGGGCTGCCGTAGCAACTAGCAAGTAGATGTCTTTATTTTTCATGTGTGTCATCCATTTGGAAAACATGCGGACATCTTTCAAATTTCAGAACTAACATATAATGAGTGAGATTAATTAGAGACATATGCTGATTTTTTGTGACTAACGTATGTTTCAAATATTAGAACTAGAATATGTTTATGTGACCTTTCAAGAGATATATAAATTTGTTTGGCTGGTAGCCTTTTGTACATGTGGTGATTAGGTGATGTGAATATTTTTGGTTACTTACGAAATCTTCATTCGATTAACTAAGTATTGTGCTTTTAAATGAATGCGAGGAATTTAACTATTTGTTAGCCGTAAGTTGAAACTAACACCACAGAAAGTAGTTTGAAGGTGAAACATATGTTCTAAATTAACATTGGTACACTTAATCAATGCAGCCAACTTAAGAATAGTCAAAAGTCATGTTAACAAAAATATTGAAGGAGTATCAACAAAAATTGTATTCACATGCTTTGCCTTGTAAAATACCAGACAGTCAAAATAAGAGAGATGCAAAAGAGGGAAAGTCATTGCAAGTATGTTTGCATGTCTATCTTTGCTTTTGGAATGCTACAAACAACGAAAAGTCAGTGCCTAATGTTAGTAACTACAACATTATGATATATTTCCATATTTTTCAATCAGCAACAAAGCAGTAATGCTATAGTAACCATTAGTGCTTGCGACTTTTAGAAACATTATTGTTATTATGGATGCATAAGATTTGGTATTGAAGAAAAAAATTGAAGAAAACAGAATGAAGAGGTAAACAAAAATTACTTACCAAAAAAAAAGGTAAACAAAAATGATTTGTTTTTTTAAAAAGTATTAAAATAAATGAGGTTGTTCAATACAGTTGTTCAATTTATCTAATAGAACACACAAGGCACAACAACCTTGCCAACAAATTTACTTAAAATTTTGGAAAAGCACTTATACATTGGTTTAGACTAAATAAACAAAATGAAGTACTGATCTATCTACATTCTTACCAAGTTTGTTAGTAAGAAATTGACCTTCATTTGGGCTATTTAAAAAATAAAATAAATAAATCAATTTTAAGCGTCAATATTGAGAAAAAGCAACTTTGATAAACATAGGCAAAAACTAAAAACTTTAGGAATATCAAATTTTAAATAGCATATCGTATTTGTTTCTCTATTCTATATGCTAGACAAAGATAAACACCTTAGGTGAAATTAAAAATACGTATGTACAAGCAAATTAACCTCTATATCAAGATATGAAGAAGAATAAGTGGAAGAGGTGGAAGAATTAGTCAATGTCTTTGAATGAAATTGATCCATTACAATCATGAATTCTCACCATTATTGAGCGAGAGAAAAATCCAAGAAACAAAAACAATCAATTCAAGTCAAAAGAGATGCTACTCAAATGAACATTTTTATGGAATTCCATTCACTCCATTTCAATGAACCAAACACTACCTAAGAGTTACAAATAAAAGCTTAGCCCAACAAAATAATGTATCTATGTTGCGAGATAAAAGGAGCAGAGATAAAGTTGTATCTCATTCTTGACACAAAAAAAAAAAAAAAACTTTGTCATTGCAAACATCATGATGTTTGATAAGAAATATGTTGGAAGGAACACAACAAAGAAGATGCGAAACAAATCAACCTACATAATCTTTATAACTAATTGGAAAAATTCAATCCATGAAATATGGAGTACAACTAGGGTTTTAAAGTTTTCATTTTGTATTTATCATTTTGTATATAAGATAGAAGAGCAAAAACCAGAGTATTTTGGATTAAGTGATTCTTCACATTTCACCTGCATTTTCTCTTTCCCTTTTCAATTCTCTACCTAAGTCCATGAACTAAGCACAGCATAAACAGCTACAAAATAGGCAAAAGCCTAATGGACAAACTTAAAGAGAAAAGCTTCATCAGATGTTGATTATAGGGGTAGAGAGTAAAGAACCACTACAAAAATAATTCACAATAACAGTCAAATCCATCCACCCCCATTGTAAGGGCATATTTGAATAGTATGGTTTTTTTTTTCTTCTGAATAATTTAATTCATATCATACGGGTCATCTAGTAACAATAAGCAGCAATCTTCCTACTCTAAGTAACAGAAGGAACATAGTACATTTGAAATCCTTGCACTTACAAGCCAAACCGTTATGAACCCAACCCAACTCATCAGTAATCAAACAAAAATCAATTACAAACAACACAAACTCAAGATCAACAAATTTGAAAAACCTATAAAATCATAATTATACCCAACAAAAAAATAAAATAAATTAAAGTCTATTGCCGCTTTTCCTTTTGGCACTGAGTAGTGTTTACAGTCTATGTACTTTAACAGTTCCTATAATAGACCACTGTTGCAATGGAGATTGCATTGTGTAGACACCCCATTTTTGACCGACCTTAAGACTTGGACGTCATCGATTGAGCGCTCCGTGACTGCGCATGTTGTGCTCGTTCTAAGGTTACGGAGTCTCGGCTGAGAGCCTTGCCTCCGGACTTCGGGACTCTTTTGTGATTTGTCTCGGTTTGCGAATCAGGTTCTGTTTTCTCTTCCCAAAGGAAGAGAGAGGTCTCGTAGACCATCTCTCAGTGGCCGTAGGCTACCTTTAGTGGTCATAGACCACTATTCCTGTTTGGAGACCAGTTTCTGGTTTTCGGAGCCGTCGGCCATACGCCTCGGTTCGGGACCGCTTAACTTTCTCCGTTTGCTCTGGTTTTTGGCACACACCTTGTTTCCTCTCTCTAGAGGGACACTGTGGCCTGAGAGACCACCTTTGTGGTCGCACGCCACTTTCGATGCTTAACAGTCAGTTTTCGGGGCACCCAGATGCGCGTTTTGGCCCCCGAACCCTCGTTTTGCATTCGTCTTGGTTCATTTTTGGCATGGACCTTGTTTTCATTGATTGGAATGGAAGGTGGTACAAGGGTGGGAGACCACCTTTTCTCCTTGGAGGCCACTTTTTCCACGTCGGCCGATTTTCTTGTCAAATAACTGGTCTCCTTCATCTTTTGAGCCACATTTACTGGTCTCCCATACCACCACTAGCTTGCATTCAAGGTGGAGACCACCAATCAGGGATGCCGACCACCTTTCATCAGCTTGGACCTTTTGAACTGGTCAGCCGACCAGGGGAAGTGGTCGGCCGACCACCTGAACTGGTTGGCCAGCTCTCTGCAGTCTTGTCTCAGTGAGTTGGTTCCAACTGTGCCACCTGGAGAGCACAGACTGGATCCTCCATATGGAGGATGTTTTCCCTTGGTTTGAAGCTTCTAGGAGAATCTTTGGACCCTTTGTTCTATAAAGGAAGGGCTTCCCTTCCTTGTAGAGGGTTCTGAAACTAGTCTAACGCATACATATATCTCTCTTTGTATCTCTACACTTAGGGTTAAAAAGAGTGAGTTTCTTGGCCCCTTTGCACACCACTTCATAGACACACACTTCCACCCTTTCTTGGAGGTTCTTGGATCTTGTTTTCAGAGGTTGAGGGCTGCATTTTTGGTCCAGAAGTTGCTAGAGTTCTTGAGCTTCGAGGGTCACACACTATCCCCCCTTTTAAGCTTTAGTTTGCTTCATCTCTTAGCTATACTTGCAAGCATTTTTGAGCTTCGGTGTAAACTGAAAAAAGCCTTATTTTGAGGTCCTTAACATGTTTGCTTCAGATCATTTTTCTGTTAGGGGTCATCTACCCCCTTGCATGCTTGTTTTCACCTTGTTTTGAGCCATGCACTTAAGCCTTTGCATTGGCCTTTGTTTGGCCTCTTAGCCACTGAGATTTAGTGGATTTTCAGTGGCTAGCATGCTATTTTGAGTGCCAAAATTAGAGAGGGGTGACCCTCTCTCTCCTTGTTTTGTTTTCTAGCATATTTGGCCTAACAAAGGAGCCCTTACTTGCATGCTTCCTAAGCTTGGTTCAGGCCTTTTTTAGTGGGTTTTAGGACCTGCATAAGCTTGGTCCAGAGCTAGTTTTTCCATATTGCGTGTCCATCTTGCATGTGTAGAACAACCCTCTTTATAGCATATCAAAGGAGCATATGTTTGTATCATTTGGAGGCCTATTTTAGGCACTTTTTGGTGACTTTTGGGACCTGCCTAGCCTCTGTCCATGGTTGGTTTGGTCCCTATTTGCTTGCCTCTTGCATGTGTAAAGCAATCCCTTTCATGGCTCATCAAAGGAGCACCTCATTCTTGCATGCATGGACCATGTTTCAGTGAGTTTTTGGGATTTATTTGGCATGTCATACCTCTGACTTTTGCTAGTTTAGTGGCCTCTTGAATGCTTTATATACTTGTAGTGTAAACCCTCCTCACTAGCTTGTATTACATGTTGTTTTGGCCCTTGACTCTAGCACTTTTTGGCCATGCCCTAAACTGATGTTGTGCATGTTTTGGACTGCCTTAGCTCTGTTTTCATGCCTCATGGTCGAATAATTCTTGCTATGCATAGTTGTAGTGTAATGTCTATGCCTAGCTTTGAGTTTTGAAGCTTCTTGCATGCTTGAATGGTGGTGTTTCCATGTTTTGGGGTCATTGAGCATGTCATTTCAGAGCCTATACTTGTGCCATATTCCCATGTTTTCCACTCTTTAAATGTGTTCGAGAGTCGTGCTTAAATACCTCATTTATGGGCCATTGCATGAGCTCCATTTCCATGCCTTTCAAGCCATCATTTTAGTCCATTTTCCCTCTTGTTTTGGGCCTGCATAGGGACTGTTTGGGGCCAGATTGGTCATTTGTGCAATGCTTTGTATACCTCTAGTGTAATGCGCTTCACTAGTTTCGGTAGTTGAGCCTTCTAGCATGCATTGTGTGAGCCATTTGCATGATTTGGAGCCACTTTGTATGTCATTTCAGAGCTGGAGAATGTGTGATTGTATGCCATGTTTCATCCCTTGCCATGCCTTAGTAGAGTTGCACTTTGTGCCTTAGGTTTGGTCCCTCGCATTGGGCATGTTTGCATAAGTGTTGCCTTAATTTCATCATGTTTGACCACTGATTTGGGTGTGGCTGAGGCTCACCTATCTTGGTTTAAGTCCATCTTGCATTGTATATGCCGTTTAGTCTATGTTGTTGCATGATTGACCATTGCATTGTGTATGCCTTGATCATTTCATTGTTAGTCTCTACGTGTGCATTGCGTATGCCATCTAGTTTTCGTGTGCATTGAGTATGCCATTGATTATTCCATAGCATTGTGTATGCTAGTAGCGTGTTTGCATATCACCATCTGCATGTTTACATCATTTAGTGGCATTATGTTTAGGTTGCATGTTAGAGTTGCATTCGTGCATGCCATGTGTATTGCATTATGTTTGGAGTAGGGTTTAGCCCAAACACGGAAAACGAGTGATGTTTCGTACTCCAAGTGACGAAACGTGCCTCGATTCTCGGTCGTCGATACTCCGGATTACCCATGATGGAGTTTAGGCCTTGTTGTGTTTATATGTGCATTCATTTTACATCGAGTCGTGCAACCCGACTCCTCGGCCATCATGCATCGAGATGCGTGATTGGTGCCACGAGGATCGAGGATCACATTCCCCAGAGCTTATGCAATGACGGAGAGAGTGGTCATGCACACATATGTTAAAAATACTTTGCCATGCCCCTTTCTCGCTCTCTGTTGCGACAAAGCGGAAACCAAGACAAAAAGCAATTCGTGACCTTTTGAAGCTTTGTACAATGTTCTGGAACCAGTTGCAAACAGAGGCAAATCAGGGCATTGCGATGGATTTCCTAACAAGGCAACTTGAGCATACATGCATCCTTCATCATTTCGAGCTGAGCTAAGGCAGTCCATTTCATATAGCATTGCATGCTAGTTTTTTTTTTCTTTCTTCGTTAATTTGTTAATTAATGTTGTGTAATAATTAGTTGTAATTCGTTATTCATTTTGGTTGTGTAATATTTATTCGGACCCTCCGAAGAGGGCAATGTTGTAATAAGTGTGCGTGTGTGTGTGATGTATGTTTTCCAACCCCGCGTCTTTCTCCCTTTTATTTACCAACTATGATGGTTAGATTAGGGCACGTTTCAATTAGCATACTTATGCTCACATGTTTGCATTCATTCATTTGTCTTGCACGCACCGGACTCGGCGCATCATACTAACTGCATTGTATTTCAATTCCGAGTTGAATACGTGAATCAATTGTTGCATTTCATATGCCATTTTAGAATAGTCGAGCCTATCTTAGTTGCATTTTTGCATGTGTTGCATTAGGCATTTCAGCATAGTTAGGATCTTGCATTGATTTCTAACATAGCTTTTGTTTTGGCTCGGAGTACTCAGTAAGCGTTTATGCTTTAGCATCCTTGCATATGTGTGAGTGACTGCCATAATAGCATGCTTACCATGAGGCTAACTGCTTATGTGATATAACTGCCTGAATGTCTGTGGGTAAAGGTTGGGTTATTTGAATTGAAATACTAACTGTATTGTATTTCAATTCCGAGTTGAATACGTGTATCAATTGTTGCATTTCATATGCCATTTTAGAATAGCCGAGCCTATCTTAGTTGCATTTTTGCACGTGTTGCATTAGGCATTTCAGCATAGTTAGGATCATGCATTGGTTTCTAACGTAGCTTTTGTTTTGGCTCGGAGTACCCAGTAAGTGTTTATGCTTTAGCATCCTTGCATGTGTGTGAGTGACTGCCATTATAGCATGCTTACCATGAGGCTAACTGCTTATGTGATATAACTGCCTGAATGACTGTGGGTGAAGGTTGGGTTATTTGAATTGGAACAATTCATTGATTATGAGTTTTAAGCCCACTTGAGAGTGGCAAAATCATGTTTTCCTAAGCCCATCTGAGGGTGGCAAATCCACGTCTTAGCCTACTTGCGAGTAGCACCTTCAAACCATTTTCAAACAAACGTAAAATGTTTTGTTCCAATTCAGGCAAACCAGTCTAGACTTGTATGCTGTGTGCATCACATAGTAATTCTAGGCTAATAACCGGAATAAGAGCACATAATGTTTTCAAAACTCGATATCATGGTTAGTAGAGGCCGATCTTTGATCGGACGAGCGGGGGTGCTCACGAAGTGACCTTCCCCAATCGTACCCAAGTTCCTGAGCCAAGGCAACTTTGGTGATGACGGACACGTGGCCTTAGGCACGAGTCAGGGTTTCTTAAATTCCCAAAACAAAATATTTAGGCGGCGACTCTGTATTTGGCAAAGCAGTCCATGTTTGGCATTTCTTTCTAAAAATCAGTTTTCCAAAACGATTTGTCGAATTTGGACTCTTTGGTGATTTATCAATCTTGCATTGCACTTTGTGAGATTAGATTCAGAACCATGACATTTGAGTCTGAACTGTAGTAAGCCCAATGTTCGGGGACGTCTATAGTTTCTGGCGACTCTGCTGGGGAGTTAGAGAACTTGACTCGAACTCATGTTATCTTGTTTTGACTACACTTACGTATTTCTTTGCATTGCATTTGCATTAGTGCGCCTAGGACACCGTGTTTGCCATCTGCTGCTCCTGAACAGTTTGCCGGAGGCTCGCTTTGAGAAGCGTGCCATAAGGCTGACCGATTACGGGCTCTGCCACGTTGGGGACACAAACCCTGGTTTTCGCTGGGGCAACCTTTTTGACCATTTGACCTAGTGCATATTCGGAATCTATATTAACCAGGACAGGTTGCTCACCCGATTGTAGGTTGTTTGGAAAAATTGCGTGCGTGGTGAAACCCTAGCTCGACAAAATAGGATAGTGAAACCTTATCCCAACATAAGGGTGTTTTGGCTCTCGCTTGTTTGCTATGTGCTTTTAGAGTGCGTCTCTGAGAATGCATGTATCGGTTTACAAGTTTGGAGTATCGAACTGCGGGGCACCAGTTCGATATTTTGGGAATCGATTATCTGCGGGTATCGATTGATTTTGAAGCGATAATTTGGGAACAATGATCAGTGTTTGAGAACAGTCTATTCAGCTTATCAACTGTGAGTTGTGTGTTTATTCTGTTGTTATCTTTGTCGTTTTGTTTGGTTGTTTATTTCTTTATTATTGCTTTATTTATCTTTTTGCTTGGTAGTTTAGCACAATTGCTTGCACCAAGAAGATATTCCCCAAGCACTCTGGATTAGAGGTCGCCGACTCAATCGATCTGAGGATCTGGTCGACGGACAACTAGTGTTTTGTTCCTTACCCCCGGTTATCAGACGGAGGTCGAGACGACGTAGTGTATCCGAGCAAAGGTTGCCAGATCGGTGGTCTTTGAACAGTCAGGCTGAGATTTCTGAGTCTATTGCAGAGACAGATATACCGGTAGTTCAATCAGATCAGGATAGTATGGCAAGAATGGAGGAGGTGGTCCGTCAACTCCAGGAAACACGAGTCATGCGATGGGGCCGTTGTCGGTAAGTCGCCAAACAACGGGCGAAGTCATGGCCCCGAGCCGATCTAATTACCACTTCTAGCAACAAGCCGGAGCATCGACCGCATTAGGTTCCTCCCTACCGAGTTCGATTACACGAGGCGGCGAATGTCCAAAATGTCCAGAGGACACAGATATCCCAATGGTCGGCTCCGCCCGATTCTACCTCAACTATCGAAGGCACCCACGCCTATCAATCTACGGATTCTCGCTTCAATTCGAGATGGACCCTCTGCGTTGAAGTTGACAAGCGAAAAGCTATTCAAGAAATCCCAAGGGTAAAGTCCATCGGACATTGAGGACGGATATACCGACGCATTGTGACGCCGAGATCGGTTCAAGATGTCGCAAATCGACCGTTTTGACGGATTCGGGGATCCCATGGTGCATCTACGTTTGTTCTCAAACATACTAAGGCCAATGGGCCTCACCAGACTACAGAAGCTTTCATTGTTTGGCAAGACCCTGTCGGGTGTAGCAGCCATCTGGTACGCAAAATTGGAAGACGATGTCAAGCGGAACTGGGATGAGATGGCTGAGGCTTTCATTGCTCAGTACTCTTATAATACACAAATCGAGATTACAACCCGTGATTTTGAGACGACAAGGTAAGAGCCGAAGGAGAGCTTCTCTGATTTTGTGACCAGGTGGAGGGCCAAGGCCTCAATGATGACCCTTAGGCCAACTGACAAGGATCAAATACCGATGATTGGGCGCAATCTCCACCCTAAGCTCATGCAGAAAATGATTGTTCTCCCCTTCCCCACCTTTTCAGATTTGCACGAGATGGGGGTACAAATTGAGGATGCTATGAAACAAGGTTTGATTGACCAAGACAAAGAGCAACCTAGGAGAACCTTCAACCAAAACAACAATGCAGGCACATGCAGTGTTGCAACTGCTAGAGCTTCGGACGTAAGCATGGTCACCACCATTCCTCCAAGAGCCCTTGCAGCTACACCATTCACCGGTGCGTTCGGTATCAACCCACAAACAACCAAATTCACACCCCAAGGCCAAAGAACCTTCACCCCACTATATATGCCTCTGTCCAAGGCTTTGGGGGTCTTAATCAGAAAAGGGCACTTGAAGCCCCTGGAGCCGCGGCCATTGCCAAATCCACTACCTCCCTCTCATAACCCGACAAAATATTGCGCCTTTCACCAGCAACGTGGTCACGATACCGACCATTGTTTCAGATTGCATCATGAGATTCAAGATCTCATTGACAAACAAGTGATTATGCCTCCAGAAAAACCCAAAGTCATAACTAACCCTCTCCCACCACACAACCAAGCTCCACCTCCCAAGCACATCAACTTTATCCAAACCGGGGTCACATCATATGACCCCAGCATATATATCACCCCATCTCACCTACCCAAGCTGGAGGTGTTCCTTTCTGACAGCACCGACTTGTGCATGTTGGACATCTCCCAAACCCAACCCGAGCCAATGGTGGTGGCTGTCGAAGACAAAATAGGGATAACTTCAGAGGAAAATGGTAGTGTTGATTCAGGACTAAGGAATTGGGGAGCTTTCTGAGGAGGTGTACAATTTGAGTGGCTACATTACGTCGGTCGATTAGGCCAAATGTGGAATTCCGTGGAGGCGTAAATTTGTGTACTACGGGGATGGACTTGATCAGAGGATAGATGACTTAGCGTTACGAAGGGGACATTCTTGATCTTGATTTTCAACGAACAAGATTCGGGGACATGATGATCAACTAGTTCGATTTTGAGGGTCAACAGAGGTCGGTGGTGGCTTGACGGCGAACCAGATATTGTTGAAGAATCTCGGTGGAGAAGGGCCCGTTAGGGCAAGGACATCAATTGTGGTTGAAAGGGCCAGAATCGGTTTGCATCGCGGAGAGGGCCGATGCTAAGAATTCCTTCGAGATTTGGGCATTGTGAATCTGAGAAATGTTGAAGCGGTGTGTTGGCAGTTAGAACAAGAAGGGATCGAAGATTCTGAAAGAGCTAGAAAGACTAAAGCTCCTGTGGGGGTTGAGAGTGTTGTGTGCACAAGAGCGAGAATGTCTTTTGAGTGCAGAACACAAGGTGCTATGGCGAAGGATTTTTGTATGAGTCGGACGGTGTCTGTCATTGCCGATGGAATGTGGTGGGAAGACGATGATCTATGTCTTGCCCACACAGATGAGGATTGGGGGAGCAATCAACCTGATGATACCTAGTATATCGGCGAAGTCGATCATATGACAAGGAGCGGTTAGTATTTCAAGCTCTCGCATCTAGACCAACTAGAAGCGTCCGGGAAGAACAAGGACGCAGAGAAACAGAAAGAGAAGCAACTCGAAGATGAGGTTGTGCTGAGACAGTTGAAAAAGATACAAGCAGACATCTCCATCTAGGGACTGCTTATGGCTTCTCGAGTACATAGACATGCCGTCCTTTCAGCCATGGACAAGGCCAAACTCTCGATAGACACCATCTTGAAGCGACTAGTTGGATTGGTCTTTTCGGAGGAGGTTCCTGACATTGACCTTTTCTAACAAAGAACTACCGCCTGAGGGCGCAAATCACAACAAACCTCCTTACATCTCTGTGGAATGTAGAGGCAAGTGGGTACCGGTGTTTCTTGTCGACACGAGATCCGCCATTATTGTGTGCCCGTCGAGGACGGCATATCTGTCGGGTTGAAGCCGCGGACTTCATGCTACTCGCCGGTGATTCAGGCATATGATAACACAAGCAGGGAGGTGATGGGGACTGTCAAAATTCAAACCCAGGTTGGTCCAGGACAGCACGAGATCGATTTCCATGTCTTGGACGTTCCCGCAACCTTTAACCTACTTTTGGGGCGACCGTGGTTGCACCAAGTAAAGGTAGTTTCTTTCACCTTGCACCAGATGTTGAAATACGCTCACGGGAAGGGGGTAGCTATAGTTTTTGGAAATTCATCAATTTATCTGCCGCCGAAGGTGTCTACACTAGTCTTGGAAATCGAGCACGGCACGGAGGATGTGTTCTTGTCAGGGTTTACACTGGTTGAGGCCCGGGTCGTTCAGAACATCTTGGCTAATAGGGAGAGTTTGCATGTCAGCGCTCAATCAGTGTACCTCATGAACAAACTCTAGCACATCCCTGGGATGGGACTGGGAAATAGTGGCCAGAAGGGCGTCGCAGTATCGGCCGAAGTGCCGCACAACCCACATACCTTTGGCTTGGGTTATCTACCCACCAAAGAGGACTGGGTGAGGAAAGATAAGGAGATGGCTGGGAGAGCCAGAGCAAAGAAGGCGGGGAAGCATTTTGAGTTGATGCATCGACCCATCCAGGGTACCCTAAACGGGCGCTTCGTCCGGGAGGGGGAGGACTTTCCATTTTGTGGCTTCCCAGAGCCATGGCTGAATGTCGAGAGGAAGTGCCTGCCGGGGTTCTGTAACACGCTCGCGAGGGACCCCGTGCTACAGTTCGGACTCCTTTCTTTTGTTGTTGCGGTTCTTAATCTGAACCAAAGAGTCCACCTCTGGCAAATCGTTTTAAGGAAAATAGATTTTTTGAAAAGAAGTGCCAAACAAGGATCGCTTTGCGGAATCTGAGTCGTCACCTAAATATTTTTTTAAAGGGGGAATTTAGGAAACCCTGACTCGGTGCCGAAGGCCACGTGTCCGTCATCACCAAAGTGACTTGGCTCAGGAGCTTGGGTACGATCGGGGAAGGTCAGCTATGAGCACCCCCTTTCGCCTGGTCCGAAAACCGGCCTCTACTAACCATGATATCCTTTTTTGAAAACGTTATGAGTTCTTATTTCGGTTATTAGCCTAGAATTACTATGTTATGCGCACAGCAAACAAGTATAGACTAGATTTGCCTAATTTGGAAATAAGCATTGCATATCCGTTTGTTTTGGAAACAGTTTGAATTTGCTACTCGCAAGTAGGCTAAAACACGGATTTCAATGAGTTATTCCAACTCAAGCAATCCAACCTCCACCCACAGGCATTCAACAGTTTATCTCATGTAAGCAATTAGCCGCATGGCAAGCATACTGTCATGTTAGCATTCACACGCGTGCGGTATGCTAAAGCATAAATACTTACATCGTACTCCGCGCCAAAACAAGAAACTAGTTAGCAAACATGCATGACCTAGTTCATGCTAAGTGGCTAATGCATCGCATACAGGGATGTAATCTAGACAGGCTCGGCTATCCCTAAACATGGCACGTGAAATGCTACAACTATCACGTATTCAATTTGGAATTGAAAATACGACGCAGTTTGTATGATGTGCCGAGCCCGATGCATGTGAACAAATGCATGAATGCACGCATGCAAAGCATAAGGTATGCTAAGGTAAATGTGCCCTTGTAGACGTCCCCGAACGCCCCGGGAGGGTTTACGCTCCCGTTCTATTCGTTTTTGCGGGTCTACTACAGTTCGGACTCCTTGTTGTCACGGTTCTAAATCTGAACCAAAGAGTCCACCTCTGGCAAATCGTTTTGAGAAAAACAGATTTTTGAAAAGTAGTGCCAAACATGGACTGCTTTGCCAGATTACAGAGTCGCCACCTAAATATTTTAAAATGGGGGAATTTAGGAAACCCTGACTCGGTGCCGAAGGCCACGTGTCCGTCATCACCAAAGTACACTTGGCTCGGGAGCTTGGGTACGATCGGGGAAGGTCAGCTATGAGCACCCCCTTTCGCCCTGTCCGAAGACCGGCCTCTACTAACCATGATATCCATTTTTGAAAACGTTATGTGTTCTTATTCCAGTTATTAGCCTAGAATTACTATGTTATGCGCACAGCAAACAAGTATAGACTAGATCGCCTAATTTGGAAATAAGCATTGCATATCCGTTTGTCTTGGAAAACGTGTTTGAAATTGCTACTCGCAAGTAGGCTAAAATACGGATTTCAAATAAGTACTCCCAACTCAAGCAATCCAACCTCCACCCACAGGCATTCAAACAATTTATCACATAAGCATTTAGCCACATGGTAAGCATGCTGTCATGTTAACATTCACACGCATGCGAGATGCTAAAGCATAAAAACTTACATCGTACTCCGAGCCAAAACAGGAAACTAGTTAGCAAACATGCATGACCTAGTTCATGTTAAATGGCTAATGCAACACAGGCATAAATGCAATCTAGAGTAGGCTCGGCTAACCCTAGAAAATGGCATGTGAGATGCGAACAAATAGCGTGTATTCAATTTGGAATTGAAAATACGATGCAGTTTGTATGATGAACCGAGCCCGGTGCATGACAACAAATGCATGAATGCACGCATGCATAGCACAAGGTATGCTAAAATAATCATGCCCTAATCTACCAACATAAGCGGGTAAATAAAAGGGATAGAAAGAAATGGGGGTTGGAAGACATACATGCCCACACACCCACACTTATTACAAATTCAACCTCGCTCGGAGGGACCAAATAATAATACAGACCGAATAAATAATTAACTACGCAAGCTAATTAAATATTACAAATTAACTAAATTAATCAAATGAATTAATTAATCTAATCAAAGCAATAAGAGCCTCGGGAAGAGGGCCGAATGCATCGCGTGCTCGGGACTGGCTCGGAACCACACTGCCATGCACGGATTGCCTCTGTTCTCTCTGCTCTCCTCCTCTGAAAATTGCAAAAGTCCCAGGAGTGCCTCTCGAGGCACTGGGAGTATCACTTGAGTAGAGCACCACCGGCTGAAGGAGGAAGCCACCGGCACTGAAAGAAGCTATCGGCTACTGGTTGACTGCCGGTCGGCACTAAACAATGCCGGTCGGCACAAAATACCTGCAGAACCTGCAACTCACAGCAGCAGAGGACACAACTTGCATGGCAATGTATTTCAAGCCATTTATGCACCAAACACACCCCTTATCATGCTAGTGATTCAAAGGGGTATGTGCCTCGATTCCCGGACCACCAATCACGCATTTCCATGCATGATGGCCCGAAGAACCAAGAATGCAACTTCACTTTCAAATGCATGCAAACCACATAGACACAAAAGGATGCCAAACCTCTATCATTTTCACCTCAAGAGGCCAAGCATGCATGCTTATGCAATGCATTCCTAAGCATGTCATCTAATATGCAATATGGCAATGCAAAGCAAACAAAACATGCTAGGTGCACAACCTAAGCAAGGAGGCATACAAACCAAGCAATGGGAGTGGACTAAAACATGAATTAGGCTACTCTCACAAGGCTCAAAATAGTGGCCAAAGTGCCCAACAATGAAGGCTAACACACATGCACACATGCAAGCAAGTATGGTCCAACACTTAGGCACAAACAAGCAAACTTTAAGCACACTTAAAGGAGGCTAAAGATGGACAATTGGCATGCAAAGAAAGCTCTGAAAATCCATGCAAAACATGAGGCCAAATCATGCAATAAGGCAAGTCAAACATGCAACAACCAAGCATGCAAATGGTCCAAGGCCTAAGGCAAGCCAATGGAGGCTTGAACCGCACTTACACAAAACAACTATGACATGCAATGGACAACCCAAAACAGAGTTTTAGCATGTAAAACTAAGCCCGAAGGACCACTTAGATGGCACCTAAATGACATGAATCTAAAGGCATGCACACATGCACTTCAACGAGCAAATAACAAAGACTCTTGACACATCAAAGAGGCATGTAATGCAAACATGTGAGCATGCTAAATGGACTGAAATCATGTTATTAATGGTGCCAAACCACTAAAAATGATGCAAGTATGGCATGCTACACACTCATGCTCTTAAGGCCAACAAGCCAAGTGTAAAGGAGCCATATTAAACATGCTATGGTTGACTCATACAACATGAGACAGACCTCATACACGGCAAAATGAGCCTACAAGCTTCAAGAATCAAGGCCTAAAACATGCTAGGAATGAAGACATACAACCTAGTGCATGTTAAGGCATCAAAGGGCATTACAAGGCAACTATGCTACGCATGCATAAGAGACCAAAACCAACTTAAAACCAAGTTAAAACATGGCATGATAAGCATGAAAAACAGCCAAGGTATGCTCAACACACACTTAAACATAAGGCTCCTTAAGGAAGCAAAACTTGCCCTTTTCAAGGACATCAAGGAGAGGGGGTGGCCCTCTCCTTCCTAGGACTTTAAGGCACCATCTCCACCACTGAAATCCCTCAAGATTTCAGTGGTGGAGAGGCCCAAGTACACAAGTCCCGGATCTCTCCAAAATAACACAAAAAAGAGCCCTTTTCAAGGCCTAAAGGGGGTCAAAGTTCCCCAAACCACAAAACACTCTTCATATACAATAAAGAGGGTCAAAAATCAGAACTTTTATGTATTATATGCTAAGCACAAAAATAGTTCTAAACTAGGTAAAAACAAGGTACAAAAATGGGGTAAAAAGAGAGTTAGTGTCTCACCCTTGTTGACCTCTTTGACAAAGATGATGTGGTTGCTTCCTTGAGCTCCAAATCAGTCAAAAACTTCAAGAAAAAGCTCTGGTTTTCTAGAACACCAAGGAAAGGTGGAAGACTAGGTGTTTTAGTGCAATAGTATGAACCAAAACACCTAGAATACAAAAGAGAAAGAGAGAGATAGGATGTGTATCTATCCTAACCCCTAAAACCAGAGCTTGGTCTGTCTAAAAATGTCCAAAACTTGTAACCCTTGAGCCAAGAGAAGGGTCCCTTCTCTTATAGGCAAGCAAAGCTTGTAAAGCTTACAAGCTAAGCAACAAACAAGGCCATCCCTCCATACACGTGTATGGAGGGGAAGCAAAATGCAAACAACTATCTAAAAATATCTCAGAAAGCAAGTGCACAGTGGTCGGCAGGGCAAATTTGTCATTTTGACAAAAAAGACTGCCAACCGGCACAAAAGAGTGCCGACCGGCACAATAAAGTGCCGATGGCAACTCCAGCCAGCCGGTGGCCTCTAGCCACAGCCGGTGGCGTGTAGGGATGCCTCACAAGGCATTCCCTGCCCCTCTAGGGCAAAACACAAGTGTTTGGTGCAAAACCAAACACAAAACGGTCAAGTTCGGAGGCCCTGAGGCAAGGCGCGCGGGCCGAGAACTCCAGGAACTCCAAACGAACACAAACATGGATAATCACCGAGTGTTCAAACGGTGACGTCCAAGTCTTGAGGACGGTCAAAAATGGGGTGTCTACAGCCCTAATCTACCATCGTAAGCAGGTAAATAAAAGGGAAGAAAGAAGTGGGGTTGGAAGACATGCACCCACTCACGCACACTTATTACAAATATGCCCTCACTCGGAGGGACCAAAAGAATATACAAATTAATTAACTACGCAAGCTAATTAAATATTACAAATTGCCTAAATTAATTAAATAAATTAATTAATCTAATTAAAGCAGTAAATGCCTTGGGAAGAGGGCAAGATGCATCACGCTTGGGACTCGCCGGAATCGCCTTGACCGCCATGGTCGGATTGCCTCTGTTTTCCTGCCTTCCTTCTCCGAAGGCGCCAAAGTCTCGGAGTGCCTCTTTGGGCGAAGATCCCCCCCGGCTGGGGTAGAACACCACCGGTTGAAGAATGTGGCCACCGGCACTGAATTCATCTATCGGCTGCCAATAGACTGCCGGTCGGCACTAAAAAGTGCCGGTTGGCACAAAATGCCTGCAAAACCTGCAACTCACAGCAGCAGAGGACACAACTTGCATGGCAATGTAATTCAAAGCGTGTGTGCACCAAACACACTCCTTATCATGTTGATGACTCAAAGGAAGGTGTGCCTCGGTTCTCGGACCACCAATCACGCATTCCCATGCATGATGGCCCAAAGAACCAAGAGTGCAATTTTGATTTCAAATGCATACAAACCAAACAAGCACATAAGGGTGCTAAACCTCCATCATACTTCACTTCAAGAGGCCTAGCATGCATGTCAATTTGATGCAATCCTAGACATGTCATCTATATGCAATATGGACAATGCAACTTAAGGATGCTAGTATGTAGACACACATACAAAACAAGTATGCAAACTAAGCAATGGGGTGGCCTTAGACATGAACTAGGACTCCAAAAAAGGCCTAAAATCAGTGGCTAAAACCAAGGAAATGAAGGCTAAAATGCACACACACATGCATGCAATTATGGTCCAACACTTAGGCACAAACATGGCAACTCTTAAGCACACTTAAAGAGACCAAACATGGGCAATGAGCATGCAATGTAAAGCTCTGAAAATCACACAAAACATGATGCCAAATCATGCAACAAAGCAAGCCAAGCAAAGCAACAAATGGCCCAAGTACTTGAAACAAGCCATGGAGGCTTAAACCAAGGCCAAGTCCACCAAGCCTCACAAGGCTAAGGGGACTCAAAACAGGTCACAAGCAGACCTAAACAAAGCCTAAGGAGCACCTAGATGGCATCTAAGAGTCTCAAGCACAAAGGCATGCAAAATGGCCAAAACACGAGGCATTCAACACATGCTTTTAAAGCATTAAAGAGGCATGCTAAGCAATCAAACAAGCATGTATGAGGGACTGAAATAGCATGCAAAATGGTTCCAAACCATTGAAAACAATGCAAATGAAGCATGTTATACACTCATGCTCTTAAGGCCAACAAGCTAAATACAAAGAGGCTATGAGATACAAGTCATGGTTGACCAAAACAAGTATGGACAGACCTCATACATGACAAAATAAGCATACAAGCTTCATGGAGCTAGGCCTAAAACATGCTAGAAATAAAGGCATACAACCTAGGCATGTTAAGGGACTAAAGAGGCATTACAAAGGAACTATGCTAAGCATGCATAGGAGACCAAAACCAACTCAAAAACATGTTATATCATGGCAATATAAGCATGAAAAATAGTCCAAACACGCTCAACACACACTCAAGCATAGGCTTCCTCAAGAGGCCAAATCTTGCCCTTTTCAAGGACATCAAGGAGAGGGGGTGGCCCTTTCCTTCTTGAGACTCTAAGGCATCATCTTCACCACTGAAACCCCTCAAGATTTCAGTGGTGAAGAGATCCTAACACCAAAGTCTCGGATCCCTCACAAAATAGCACAAAATGAGGCCTTTTCAAGGCCTAAGGGTGGTCAAACCTACCCAAAGCACAAAACACTCTTAATAAACAATAAAGAGGACCAAAAAACAGAACTTTTATGTGTTAAAGACTAAGCACAAAAACTGTTTTAAACTAGGTAGAAAAGCAATACAAGATTGGGGGATAAAAGGGAGGTTTCTTACCCTTGTAGCCTTTCTTCAACAATGGTGACCTTGATGCCTCCTTAAGCTTCAAACCAGCCAAGAACACCAAGAAAAGGCCCTTAGGACTTCAGTTCTAAGAGGAAGGTGAAACACTTGGTGCTTGTGTGCAATAGTATGAACTAAAGCACCTAGTGTACAAAATGAGCAAGGAAAAGAGAGATAGGATAGATATAGGATTTCTAACCTAAAACTAGAGCTTCCCCTCCGTATTTTCTCTCTAACACTTCAAAAATTCTAACCCTTGAGCCAAGAGAAGAAGTCCCTCTCTTAAAGGCAACAAAGCGTACAAGCTAAGTCACCAAAAGGCTCATCCCCTCCATACACGTGTATGGAGGGGAAGCAAAATGCATACAGCTGTAAGAAAATATCTTCCAAAACAACTGTATAAGAGTCGGCAGGGCAAATTTGTCATTTTGACAAAATTGACTGCCGACCGGCACAAAAGAGTGCCGATGGCAACTCTGACCGGTGGCCTCTAGCCATAGCCGGTGGTGTGTGGGGATGCCCCACAAGGCATTCCCTGCCCCTCTAGGGCAAAACACAAGTGTTTGGTGCAAAACCAGACACAAAACGGTCGAGTTCGGAGGTCCTGAGGCAAGGCGCGTGTAGCCGAGAACTCCGGGAACTCCAAACGAACACATACATGGATAATCATCGAGTGTTCAAGCGGTGACGTCCAAGTCTTGAGGACGGTCAAAAATGGGGTGTCTACAGTTGCCCCTCTTTGACAGAACTCGAAAGTCATAACAATGATGGGAGTGAATGTCAAAGGCCAGAGACGACCCATTTTTGACCAGGCCGAAGACTTAGACAAACATACAAAGCGCAAGTGGTTGAACTCGCAGGCTGCCTACGTATCCCTTAAGGAATCAAACCAGCGTAGTTCAGATGCAGGCACACATGCCACAGATAAGGTATGCGCCCGTAGGCAAGGGCAAAATGCAACTGAAAATGCAAGAAGCCGAGCATAACTTATGATCATGCAAAGAAAGCTGTAACGAAGCACACATGCGACAGTTTTAAGCTAGCATACTCCAAACTACACTACAATGCAGAAAGGGTGTAAGAGAATTATGCAATTCTCGTCGTCTCTCACCGGAGGATACAATACCTATCCAAATGCGGTTGCACCGACTTCAAATGAACCGCAGTACATACAATATCGCGTCAAAAGAAAACAAACTTAACAAGTATGATATTGTTAGCAGTATGCATGACAATGCAAATGAGGCACACATGCCAATGCTAGCGAGACACGCATGCCGATGTGCGTCAGAATGGTGGGTTTGAACACATGTAAGTAAAGCAGTGCACGCATACAATGCAATGTGTATAGAAACTTGAACACATGTAAGTAAAGCAACGCACGCATACGATGCAATGTGTATATATAGAAACTTGAACACATTTCAGTAAAGCAACGCACGCATACGAAGCAATGTGTATAGGAACTTGAACACATATAAGTAAAGCAACGCACGCATACGAAGCAATGTGTATAGGAACTTGAACACATTTCAGTAAAGCAAAGCACGCATACAATGCAATGTGTATAGGAACTTGAACACATATAAGTACAGCAACGCACGCATACGAAGCAATGTGTATAGAAACTTGAACACATGTAAGTAAAGCAAAGCACGCATACAATGCAATGTGTATAGGAACTTGAACACATGTAAGTAAAGCAACGCACGCATACGAAGCAATGTGTATAGAAACTTGAACACATGTAAGTAAAGCAAAGCACGCATACAATGCAATGTGTATAGGAACTTGAACACATGTAAGTAAAGCAACGCACGCATACGAAGCAATGTGTATAGGAAGGATACAAATGAAATGCGAATGAAATGAGGCACGCACACCTCACTGGATGTAAAATGAAAGTGAGGCACACTGTCACACCCCAAACCCGCCCCTAAAAGTTTGGGCATGACCTATTCGAAAATGGACACTAAACCTGTTTCATATATATATCATACGGGGCCTGAACGGAAGCATTTAAGAAGATAAAATACATAGAATAACATCCATTGAGCTAATACTAACATGCCAGGATCACATACACGCATTTCGGCCCTTTCTTGAGCATATAATTAAACATCATAAACATACATTTTCACTTAAATAGACAGTTAACTAAACATTTAATAAAACTTTACGTAAAATGCATGGGCTTGGTGCAGGTGCTGGACACACTGAGGTTGACAAATGAAAGGCGAGCATCAAGGGTTAAGACTGACCTCCAAGGTGGTCACCTACAGAACAGACATAACACCAAGTAAGCCAGGCTCAGTGAGTGATAGTACATAAACAAAACAATATTTCATTGGAACCATAATATATCAATGCGTATGAAATTGCAAAGTTAACATAGTTAGTCTGATTCTGTATTAAGTTCATCACGACCTTAGGCCCAGTCTTGAAATATAATACCATGAAACATAATATCTTGAAGTATAATGGCTTTAAGCCCTTAAATATCATAACATTAAACTTTCAAACATGTTGGCATAAAGCCCTTGAAACTTGTGGCACGAGGCCCTTAAAACATACGGCACGAGGCCCTTGAATCATATGGCACGAGGCCCTTGAAACATATGGCACTAAGGCCCTTGATACATATTGGCACTAAGGCCCTTAGATGAATTCAAGAGGTAACTCGCACGGATCCTAGAGGTGTCTCACAATGTAGCACTTAGTTCCGCCTTACTTCGCACGGATTCTAGAGGTAGCTCACACTGTAGCACTTAGTTCCGTACAGCACTTTGTTTCATATCATATGATCGTGGTGTTGTTCTTCTCATCATCTCGTACATTTACATTAGCCATAATAACATGGTTGCATAACATTTACATAGTATATGTAAACTTGTACTATACTTAAGCTTGTAACATGCTTGAACTCGTAATAGACATGAACTTGTAACATGCGTATACTTGAAGACTTGTAGACTTGTAATATACATGAACTTGTATATACTTAGAACCATACTTGAAATAGAACATACTTGTCAAAGATAGAATACTTCACATCCTTATGAAGATCACATAATAATGTTAAACATTTACATGTATGTCATAGGTTCTTAACGCCTCGGGTCCATAAATAACACCATAGAATAATCTTAATTTTTGACATATACTTGGCTTAAAGATGAACATGATTCCATTTATGCACTAAAACGACATAGTTTACTTATAGATAATAGAGAATTATTATTCGTTATTAACAGGACAGAGTCATTGCAAAGTCATACCGATGTAGGCCAATCTTCCAATGTTCACATTGACGTTCAGTCATCATAAATGTTCATGTAACATGTTCGTGTAACACTTACAAGAAATAAAGTGTTAGTGATAACAATTATCAATGATAAATAAAATATATTCTTCAGACTATTACTCACGTGTTTAGATGCTCGATCCACCCCGAATCGACCCTACACAATTCATCATATTACAATATTATTCAATTTCCAACATTATTCAACACGACATAATCCATCAAAAGTCAACATCACTTGGTTCATTAATGCCATTTGCAACTTAACATAATTCAAAATAAATCACGGAATCTCATTCCAACATTCTACAACTAGTTCATATCTTCTATATCATGAATAAATTATTTCCCAAGTGTCCCTTCACATTATTACATGAATTCCAACATTATAACAAAGTTTATTCGCTAAATCTAAACATAATTTCCAAGTGTCACCAAATACCAATTAAACTTGCACATATGAAATTCAACCCACTAATTTCATAATTCTATTTTCAATTTGAGTAAAATCCTTCTTCCTCATCACAAATTAGCCTAGGGTTTTCAAGAACATAAAGTTTTCCATAAAAATTCATACTTTTCATACCATGACCCTACAACCCAATTTCCTTCTTGATTAAACATCCAAGGACCATACTCCATCACCTTAACCCATCAATTGAACCCTCAATGCCTCAAACCCGAAATTCCCAAATTTCATACTTTACTCTATATGCTCAAAAATGCAAATTTGTACATTAATACCAAGGAAATATCACAAATCTACCTCTTGATGTAAGTATTGAAGAGTATTAGAACCCTTACCTTAAGAATCAGCAAAGGGCGAGCTTGAGGAGAAACCCATAAACCCAAATTCCAATCGGTTAAAGACAACACTCTTCTCTTATTCTCCATCCTTGATGACAACATCATGGTAGATTCTTGCTCAAACTAGAGGAGATCAAGGTTTTGGGGCTAGGGTTTCGGAGGGTTTCGACCTTAGGAGAAGAGGAAAGAAGAGGGAAAGAAAATATGGAAAAGATCTCAAAATCCGTTTTTAGGCTGCTGTCCCGTAATCCCCTTTCGAGCGGAGGAATTCCCGCTCGAGCGGACTGTTTCAACAGATTCGAAACTTTGAACAGGTATAACTCTTCCATCCGGACTCCGTTTTAGGTCGTTCTTGTGTCCAAATTGAAGCCCGGAAATAAGCTTTCCAATGGTTCTAACCTCACATCCAAATTCAAAGTGTGGAAAAAAAAGGGCGAAAAGAGTGACGGCTGATCGTAGATTACCTAACCGATTTATATTCTTTGGTCCAATCTTACTTTACCATCACACCACCACCTCAATCGATACTCCAAAATAAATAGAAACATTCTCAATTCCAATAGATATAGCTGAATTAAAGCACATTAGCTCCTAATTAAATAAGGATGACTTTTGGGGTCATTACACACACATACCTCACTGGATGTAAAATGAAATGCAAGTGAGGCACACATACCTCACTAGAATGCAAGACTAAAAATAAAAATGAGCATGTGGCACACATACCTCATGAATGCAAAACGAAACTAAATATGAACATGAGGCACACATACCTCATGGATGCAAAACGAAACTAAATATGAACACGAGGCACACATACCTCATGGATGCAAAACGAAACTAAATATGAACATGAACATGAGGCACACATACCTCATGAATGCAAAACTAAATGAAACATGAACATGAGGCACACATACCTCATGAATGCAGAACGAAATGAAACACGAACATGAGGCACACATACCTCATGAATGCAAAACGAAATACAAAATGAACATGAGGCACACATACCTCATGAATGCAGAACGAAATGAAACACGAACATGAGGCACACATACCTCATGAATGCAGAACGAAATGAAACACGAACATGAGGCACAAATACCTCAAGAATGCAAAACAAAATACAAAATGAACATGAGGCACACATACCTCATGAATGCAAAACTGAAATAAACATGAACACAAACATGAGGCACACATACCTCATGAATGCAAAACTGGAAATAAACGTGAACATGAAGAATGAAACTCGTGAGGTAGCACACCTCGCGTGCATCAAACTGAAATGCAAAGTGATATGCAAAATGAAGCACATGAGGTAGCACACCTCACGTGGATCAAAATGAAAATGCAAATGAAGTACGTGAGGTAGCACACCTCACGTGGATCAAAATGGAATGCAAATGAAGTACGTGAGGTAGCACACCTCACGTAGATCAAAGATGAAAATGCAAATGAAGCACGTGAGGTAGCACACCTCACGTGAATCAAGTATGAAAATGCAAATGAAGCACGTGAGGTAGCACACCTCACGTGAATCAAGTATAAAAATACGAAGATGAAACACATGAGGTAGCACACCTCACGTGAATCAAGATGAAATGCAAAATGAAGCACGTGAGGTAGCACACCCCACGTGGATCAAGATGAAATGCAAAAGAAACACGTGAGGTAGCACACCTCGCGCGAATCAAATGAAGTGCATAATGAAACACGTGAGGTAGCACACCTCACGCGAATCAAATGAAATGCAAAATGAAACACGTGAGGTAGCACACCTCACGCAAATCAAAGGAAATGCAGAATGAAACACGTGAGGTAACACACCTCACGCGAATCAAATGAAATGCAAAATGAAACACGGGAGGTAGCACACCTCACGCGAATCAAATGAAATGCAAAATGAAACACGTGAGGTAGCACACCTCATGCGAATCAAAATGAAATGCAAGGCGAAACACGTGAGGTAGCACACCTCACGCGAATCAAATGAAATGCAAAATGAAACACGTGAGGTAGCACACCTCATGCGAATCAAAATGAAATGCAAGGAGAAACACGTGAGGTAGCACACCTCACGCGAATCAAGATGAAATGCAAAATGATGCAAGCGAGGTAGCACACCTCACGCGAATCAAAATGAAATGCAAGGCGAAACATGTGAGGTAGCATACCTCACGTGGATCAAGATGAAATGCAAGATGAGGCACGCGTACCTCGAGATTCAATGAAATGCAAAATGAGGCACGCATACCTCATTTGATGGAAAAGGAATGCAAAACGAGGCACACGTACCTCAAGATGCAATGAAATGCAAAATGAGGCACGCATACCTCATTTGAATGTGAGATGAAATCAGTGTGACACGCATGCCACACTAAATGCAAAACAATGCAAGTGCAAGATGCCCGACGGCGTGATGCAATGTACTGAAGTAGTCACGATGAGCATGCAACGCCTGCAGGGCAACTTTTGAATTTTACAAAAGACAAAAGGATACAAAAAAGGATACAATCTTTGCTTGAATTTGAGTGCCACGCACAGTAGACACGGTCCGAAGTCAAAACGGAGGCCGGTTGAGCATCCGGAGTGCATTTTCTTGCACTTTCTTGCGCTATGAAGACCAACAACTCCTCATTTTTCCTAAACAAGACCTTGGGAACATCATCGGCTGGATTAGAGGGCCACCGGATGGCCACCGGCTGCAGAATATACTCATCGGCACAAAATAGTGCCGAGGCCAAAATTGCCGATCGAGGCGGTTTACAAATTGCCGGGTTTTTATAAAATAGGGTTCCCAAACCCTATTTTCTCATTCCTCTACCGCCGAAATCCAACCCTCCCTCTCGCTCTCTCTAGAGCATTCTTCTCTCATTCTTTCGCCGTTTTCTTCACGTTCCAAGTTCGTTTCGTCGTCGGATTCGCGTAGTTCATCGCGTTTCGGACACTTTCAACCGAACAAAATCTTATTTCGGGGCATCTTTTGGTCTTTCCACTTTTTCGGGACTTGTTCCCCTCGATTTCATCTTCATTTCCGTGTCTTTTCATCTTCCGACCTTTCCAGCCATTTCCAGCCCTCTCGGGGTTGACCTTCTTGGTTGACTTTTCATATTCCGGCTTTTCTGGCCATTTCTGACTATTTTCTCACCACCATTACCATGGCTGACGACATTCCACCTGTCGGGACTCCCCCAGACCACGAGCTGGATCCCGGGGTCGAGCTCCTCCCGCTGAGCGAGCGCCCGTTTGATCCGGCAACCTATCGCCCGGCGATTCACGTACTACCACCGGATGGTCTTCGCCACTTCCGCAGCTTGACAGCAGAACCTTTGGACCGGGCTACGCGAGCCGACCTCTCACCTATCATTCGGCGCTTCCGAGGTAACCCTTTTCTCTATTTTACTTTCTGCAATGTAGAACTGTAAACTGTCAACTGCCATAGCTGATTACAACCCTTAATTGCCTAGCTCTGATATACTGTACTGTAGTTGATTGCACTCATGCTTGCAATTGATATCTGTTTTAGGACCGACACATGCACACACACTGCACTAGCCTCAATCACCCAAACAGACGGCACATACTGTATTTCACTGCAAACTCACCAAAACCTGGCATTTATCTGTATCTGAAAACTTGCACGCATGCCATATCTATCTGTATTGAATCACTCATACACGCTGACGCATCACACGTTGTATTTCACTGCGAGCACACCGGCACCCGGTATCTGCTAGAATCTGAAAACCTGCATACATGCTAGATTTGTACTGAATTTTTCATGCCTTACAAGATCAGTGTATTTAGCAATACTTTGCAACTGTATTCTTGAAAATAGAGGGATTCCCATACCGTCCGCGGGTATGGGAACATTGTTGCTCGGGATTGGTATGCGGAGCTTCCTGAGGCGCTTTGTCGCGCGTGGACCGGTAAGCCGGCGCTTTCTGCGGTATCGACTTATCGCTATGTGCCTCTCCTCGCGGCCTTGGCAGAGAGGTGGTGGGACACCACCGATTCATTTCATCTGTCGGCGACCGGGGACATGACGATGACCCCTTACAACTTCTCGATGCTCACCGGCATCGGGGTAGGGGGTGATCCGATCCCCTTTGACACCGATATGGATGAGTGGACCGCCGCTCAGGTCTACCTTCTTGGCAAGGCGCCACCACTTGCTCGTCCGGGATTTGTCCGCTATTCCTGGTTCGAGGTGCAGTTCAGGGTCCAGCCTACCCTCATCGATGCAGCTCCGATGACCCAGGAGGCCGTGGAAGCGATCACGCCTGACTTCTTGATGTTTCTGCTAGGGACCACCCTATTCACCGACCGGGCGAACACCGTGCCTCTTTGCCTCCTCAGCGCATTGGTGGATGTCCGTGATTATCTTGATATATTGAGGCGGTGCCGCCACAGCCACCCTCTGACTACATGAGCTCGATCTGCGGCATTGCGTGGGCGATTGCTCGGAGGCTACTGGCGAGCCTGGGAGGTATGTCTTCTCCTCTTCTTTACATTCCGCTCTACCTTTTCTGTACTTTGCACACTGCACACACTGTATTTTGCTGGAGGGCCCGGTTTGTCGGGCTTGGTACCTGGGTGAGCGTTTCCTACGCCAGACCCTTGGGTTGCCAAAGCAGATAGTCCCGGTTCACCCTCCTGAGCACATGAGAGACACCGAGAGGTTTTCTCTGCAGCAGATGGAGGACTACACCCTCGGCTGGGACGAGGACAGCTACAGGGGCGAGGGCGACTACTCTGAGTACGTTCGGACCTTCCTTATGCGGCCTCTGAGCGGGGGCTCCCGAGCTGAGCCAGAGAGACCTGCGGCGCCGGTGGCTCGAGTAGAGGTAGGAGCAGTAGAAGGATCATCACAGAGAGCTCGAGCTCGCGGCAGGAGTCAGAAGGGCGAGGGGCCGGTGGCCCGCTTGCCTACCATGCCGACATCTGAGGCGAGGAGACCTAAGATCCTTTGCCCCCCCCCCGGCTGGCCATGAGTTGGCTGGCATTCCTGACTTGCCTCCGGTACGTACCACTTTATTTCTACATCTTGCATTGTCATTTCATTTCAGTTTATTCGATATTCCACAGAATACTGATGCATCTAATACTTTTGCAGGCTTCCTCCGTGTATACACGGCAGTCGGTGGAGTTGTGTGCCTCCCTGATGGGGATGTTGCAGCGGACCCTCGACGTCTTGGCCATCTGATCTTCGATATGTTCTTGACCCACCACTGAGACCACACCTTTATTTCATACAATCTGGCGCACGACACAAAACCTGATAAACTGCTCACGGCATTCATCTGCATCTTACTTCTTTCTGTCTTGATTTTGCTCACGGCATTTACACACTGTACTCATACACTGCATTTTGTACTGATAAATTGCTCACGGCATTCATACACTGTACTCATACACTGTACTCATACACTGTACTCATACACTGCATGTATACTGATGCATTTGTCTTTCATGCCTTTTCAGCCTCCCTTCCCGATTCCTCCCGTGGGTGGTGGCGCTCCATCTGGACCTCCCATTTCTACTCGGGATGGCAGGATATTCCCCCGTACCAGAGGGGGGCGTGGCCATGTGGGGAGCAGCTCACGGGCTCCAGTTCCAGGCGACGGTGAGTCGGAGGCGGAGGCGGAGGCCTCTGAGGAGGAGACCGGGGGCAGCTCGGGCTTGGGCTCCGACAGCGACACTTCTGACGACGCTCCTGTGCTCCTGCCCAGGAAGAGGGCGAGGACGGATCCCCCGGCGCGAGGCCATTGATGATGATTACAGACTTCTGCTGTTTTTCTTCTTTTCTTTTCTTGTACTTTTCTCTTTTTGGTAGATAGGGTACTATGTACTGCCGCAGGAAGATTTTGCTTTCCTCAAAACTTATGTACTTGAAAATATTATATGAAATGGAACAAACTTTTTATCTAAAAAAGAGTGTTATATTTGCACATTTCATACTTTGCATTGCATTGCATCATATTACACCTCAAAATGTAAATGATATGGATCTTTTGTCTGAAAATTAAGCACCAGCACTGTACTAATCGGACAACTGACCAACTAATAGCAAAACAAACCAGACAAATCATCGCTCAACTTGGACACACAGTCTAAACTCTGCATGGGGATTGATGTGGATACTTCCCATATTCTGCGGGGGATTAGACTACATATGGCCAGCAACACAATACTCGGTTCATTCTGCACACAGCTGTAGACGCGCCCTTGGGGGCTTCACTCTACAGTTCGGACTCAATTTGTGTCACGGTTCTAAATCTGAACCAAAGAGTCCAACTCTGGCAAATCGTTTTGAGAAAAACAGATTTTTGAAAAGAAGTGCCAAACATGGACTGCTTTGCCAGATTACAGAGTCGCCACCTAAATATTTTATTTTTGGGAAATTTAGGAAACCCTGACTCGGTGCCGAAGGCCACGTGTCCGTCATTACCAAAGTGTCTTGGCTCGGGAGCTTGGGTACGATCGGGGAAGGTCAGCTATGAGCACCCCCCATTCGCCCGGTCCGAAGACCGGCCTCTACTGGCACACGACAGAAGCAAACACAAGAGTATAAAAATCACTGCTGTTCCATTCAGATCTGTTGGCATAACTGGCTCCAAGGCAGAAACAGACTCAAAACAAAATGAAAAGACAGACGCAAAACAAGCAAGTGATGTCCGAGGTAACTCCCCCGAAATCACCCGACTCTGACAAAACAGGACTGACTCGATACCACAAGACAGACCCTTAATCAAAAGACTGACTCAAGACAAAGAGACAGGCTCAAAGGAAAAACGACAAAACTAACTCAGTACCCAAGCCAGAGCATACAAAAATCAGCACTCGCAAATGCTCAAAACAGTGCGTGCCATACACCACATCTGGAGTAAGCTGAGTGCCGCCTGCAGGTGGTTCATCCCCTGATCACACATTCATACTATCCCCCACGTTCACTGATCCAATGGTGATAGACTTTGCTGAGCTGGTGCGGCAATGACCTTGTTGTCAATCAAATCTTGTATTTCGTGGCGAAGACGGAAACACTTATCAGTGACATGGCCGACCTGCTGATGAAAGGCACAGTACTTGGCCGGATCATGGGAGGGAGGAAGTTTATCTGGCAGTGGTCGCGGCTCCAGGGGTTTCAGGTACCCATTTTTAATCAGGACCCTCAAGGCCACTAATAGAGACATGTTCAGTGGGGTGAATACCCTCTGGCCCCGAGGTGGATAGTCCGAAGTTCGGGGGTTTGAAGAAGATGCGCCAACAAAGAGGTCGGCAGGTGCTAGCCGGGTTTGCTGATCTTTTTCGAGAGTGGGGTTAGAGCTGAAAGGAACATTCCTGACGTGACGACCCTTCTCCTGGCTGGCCCCTTGATTCAAACTGCCCCCAACTTGAGTGGCGAAAGTGTCATCTACAGTTTTTGCCATGACTGCGAGGACTTGCTCTTCGTTCAATCCCTCGGCTTTCAAAGCCTCAACAGCCAACTGAAGATATTCGTGAGGACTAATGCTTGCCCCTGCCTTGTTTTTATCACTGGCCTCCACTTTGCTAAGAGATTGGCCTTCTCCCAATGCAGCCCGTCCCAAGGTTAAGGAGCCTTTTGACATGAACTCCCTAGTATGTGATGCGGTTGATGACGGAGCCAGAACTCCAAAGGCTAGATCTGCCACAGTTCTCTGAAGATCTTTAATCATCCTCATCAGCTTAGAAGTAGTGGGTTCATGGGTTTGGGATGATTGGGGTTCAGATGCACCCATCATGCATAAGTCAATGCTTTCCGGGATAAACACCTCAGGCTTGGGTAGATGGGCCGGGGTGATGTATATGCTGGGGTCGTAGGTGGATGGCAGTATATGGATGAGGTTGAGATGTAGAGGTGACGAGTCGGTACTAACCTGAGGTCCTTTTGGTAGAGCTAGGGTTTTTTCGTCAATAAGATCTTGAATCTTATGACGGAGGCGGATCTAGCGGTTAAATATCATGACCGTCTTTGTTGATGATAAACCTGATGTTATTTGGGTCGTATCTTGGTGGAAGAGGGTTTGGAAGGGGTTGGGGTTCTCGGAGTTCTAGGTGCCCTTCTTCTCGCAGCTTTTTCAAAGCCTGAGAGAGACTCATGTAAAGAGGATGGAATTTTCGGGCTTGGGGCCGAGTTGAAGTGGTTGGTTTTTGGCCATTGGGGGAAGTGGTGATAGTGTCTACTTCTGAGTATTTCGCGGTTGTGCTACCATCAGTAGTAGCATTGGAACTGCGAGCAACATCCCTCTTCAAAGGCTCATTATCTTCTACGAAGATCCCTTGTTGGATGGCATCCTCGATTTGAACCCCCATTTCATGAAGGGCTGGAAAGGTAAACAGAGGTAGAACGACCATCTTTTGCAGCAACTTGCCATGCAGATTCCGAACAATCATTCTGATCTGATCTTTGTCGGAAGGTTTTGTAGTCATCATTGAGGCCTTTGCTCTCCATCTCGTCACGAACTCTGAGAAACCCTCCTTTGGCCCTTGGCGGGTGACTTCAAGATCACGAGTTGTGACCTCAATCTGTGTGTTGTAGGAGTATTGATCATTAAAGGCCTCAGCCATCTCTTCCCAATTCTGTTTCACAGAGTTCTCCAATCTTGCATACCAGATCGCGGCTATCCCAGACAGGGTTCGGCCGAATAGTGACAGCTTCTGGGCTGTGGTCAAACCCATTGGCCTCAGGATGTCAGAAACCAGGTGGAGGTGCACCATTGGGTCTCCGGAGCCATCGAATCGATCGATATGTGGCATCTTGAACCGATCTGGTAACGTCGCCACTATGTCGGTATAACCATCCTCTATGTCCGGAATGGATTTCATGCCTTGAGCCTTTTTGAACAGCTTTTCCAGTTTGCTCACCTTTAGTACTGTGGGATCCGTCTCGAACTCAAAAGGGGAGTCCGGTAGGTTGGTGGGTGTTTTGGAAGGCTGGGGTAGAACCGGGGGCGGAGCTGGCCCGAATGGAATGTTCGTATTTGCCTGGACATTAATTGTCTCCCCGAGTGTCGGAACTCTGGGTGGGGGAGGAGCCTGATGCGCAGTAGATGCTCCTGTTTGCTGCTGCAGTCGGGTAATTGTCTCTGCCTGTTGGGTTATGACCATGGCCTGTTGCTTGGCGGATTCTGCTTGACGGGCAGCGTCTTGCTGCATGGCTTTCATGCTATCCTGGAGTTGGCGCACCATCTCTTCCAGACTCGACATATTGTCCTGATCTAATTGAGCAACCGGTATACCTGTGTCTGCAGTAGGCTCGGAAATCTCAACCTGACTCCTCAAAGATCACTGATCTGGTAGCTGTTGTACTGGTGGTCTATGTCTGACTGGCCCTCTCTGGCCGTGATTACCCTTGAACTGAGTCTCTGACCTAACAAAGTCTACCAATACAAATCCAAGGTACCCAGGGGATAGTGGAGCCTTCTGAAGCTATGGTTCCAAGACTACCTAGCAAAAGAGAAAACGGACAGCATCTCAGCTCAACTTTATTGGAACAGAATCTGAGCAAAATTGAACGATCAGTATTCTATTATCGATCCTTTGTTTCGAAATCACTGCCCCAAATCTGAATCTGATACCCGCAGATATAACTGATTCTCAAAATACTGATACTGGTGCCCGCAAGCCGGATACCCAAACTCGCAAACTGGTATATGCATTCCCTGTAGAGACACGCTCTAAAAGCACATAGCAAGTAAATGAGAGCCAATACACCCCTATGTTGGGGTAGGGTTTCCCTGTCCTATTTTGTTAGGAGCTAGGGTTTCACTATGCACACAGCGGTTTTAAACAACCTATATCGGGTAAGCAACCTGTCCTGGTTTGGAATGGTCACTATGGATATCGATATGCACTAGGTCGAATGGTCAAAAAGGGTGCCCCGCTAAAATCGGGGTTTGTGTTCCCATACTGGCAGAGCCCGCAACCGGTCAGCCTTATGGTCATGCCTTGACAAGACAAACCTCCAGCAAACCGCTCAGGAATAGCAGATGGCCAACACGGTGTCCTAGGCGCACCAATGCACATGCAATGCAAAGAAACACATAAGTGTAGTCAAAATAAGATATCACGAGTTCGAGTCAAGCTCTCTAAAATCCCCAGCAGAGTCGCCAGAAACTGTAGACGCGCCCTTGGGGGCTTCACTCGACAGTTCGGACTCAATTTGTGTCGCGGTTCTAAATCTGAACCAAAGAGTCCAACTCTAGCAAATCATTTTGAGAAAAACAGATTTTTGAAAAGAAGTGCCAAACATGGACTGCTTTGCGGTCTGTCGCCACCTAAATATTTTATTTTGGGAAATTTAGAAACCCGACTCGGTGCGAAAGGCCACGTGTCCGTCATTACCAAAGTGTCTTGGCTCGGAGCTTGGGTACGATCGGGGAAGGTCACTATGAGCACCCCTTCGCCGTCCAAGACCGGCCTCCACTAACCGTGATATCCGATCTCGATAACATTACCTGCTCTCATTCCGGTTATTAGCCCTGTATTACTATGATATGCTCACAGCAAACCAGTATAGACCAAATCGCCTATGTTGGAACAAAACATTACGTGTTTGTTTTGAAAAATGATTTGCTACTCATAAGTAGGCTAAAATGCGTTTTGCCACTCTCAAGCGGGCTTTAGAAAAGGCGGTTTTGCCACTATCTAGTGGGCTTTAAAACACCAGTTTTAATGTGTTGTCCCAATTAGGTAATTCAACCTCCATGCACGCATTCATGCGTTATATCACATAAGCACTTAGCCTCATGGTAAGCATGCTATCATGGCAACATTCACACACATGCGATATGCTAAAGCATAAAAGCTCACCTAGTACTCAAGCCAAAACAGAAGCTTATTAGAAATCCATGCATGGATCTAAGCATACTGAAATGTCTAATGCAACACATGGAAAGATGTAATCTAGGCAGGCTCGGCTATCCTAAACATGGCATGTGAAATGCTACAAATAACACGTATTCAATTTGGAATTGAAATACAATGCAGTTTGTATGATGTCGAGCAGGTGCATGTAAACAAATGCATGGATGCACGCATGCATTGCATAAGGTATGCTAAAATAAACATGCCCTAATCTACCATCAAAGCAGGTAAATAAAATGGAGAAAGAAGTGGGGGTTGGAAGACATACATACCCACACACCCACACTTATTACAGATTTGCCCTCACTCGGAGGGACCAAAATAATAATACAGTCCGAATAATGAATAAAATTAATTATTACAGAATTCTAATTACTTAATAAATAAATGCAAAATAAAATGGGGGCCATAGCCCTGCCTCGGGATGCGCGAATGATGCATGCTCGATCCAACTTGCCCGGAAAGCCCACACCGTGCCTCTGTTCCCTCTGCTTTTGCTGCCCTGCCTCTCTGGAAAATTGCCAGAGTCCTGCGATACCTTCCACATACCCTGAATATTACCACCGGCTGAAGGGTTTGACCATCGGTTGCAGGGTTTGGCCACCGGCTACAATTGAGGTTATCGGCACAAAAAGTGTGCCGGTCGGCACTAAATTCCTGCAGGAGACAGTTTTGATAGCAACAGACAGCAACAGAGCATGGTATGGAATTTTGGGACAAATGTATGCACGGACACACTCCCTATCATGCAATGGACTCAAGGGAGCATGGCCCTCGACCCCCGGGCCACCAATCACGCATTTCAATGCATGATGGCCCAAGAAGCCAAAGTGTGCAATTTCAATGTGGAATGAAATGCACATAAACAAACAAAGAGCTCAACCTCTATCATACTCAATTCAAGAGGTAAAGCATGCATGTCAAATGCAACCTAAGCATGCAATCTAACATGCAATATGAACATGAAAGTATATAAACATGCTAGGCACACAACCTAAGCAACACATACAAAGTAAGCATGCTACAACACATGAGGGAATGGAATTAAACTAGATTAGGCAGCCTCAAACAAGCCTAAAACAGTGGCCATAAGATGAAAATGAGGCATGTGAAATGCGTGCACACTTGCACGCAAACCGAGGCGATGGCATATACAATGCAATATGGCTAAAATGGCATATACAATGCAACATGGGCTTACACTAACATGAGAGAGCCACAACCACACTCACATAAGAGGCCATGAGATGAAAATAAAGTGCCTCGAAATGCGTGCACACGGGCACGCAAACCGAGGCAATGGCATAAAGGCATGAAATGGCATGGAAAATGATATGCAAACATGCTAATGGAATTTCAGTAGCTAAATGAGGGGCAAAACAGCCCCGAATCATGGCCAAAGTACATCCGATACACGGAATAGTCCCGAAACATGAATTTTGGCACCCGAAATAGCCTATAGCTATGCCAAACATGCAAGATATGAACATGAAGTATGAAGACAGAAGCTAGACAGCCCCAAAATAAGCATGTTCATAGTACAAAGCATGGCAAGACAGTAAGCACAAGTGGGACTAACATGGCATGCAAAAATGGCTCCTCAAGGGAGGCAATGAGGCAAGTGATAGATACAATGCTCAAACTGAAAAATGTCCTTCTACAACACTGAAGAGGGACAAAAAATATGAACATTTTCAGCAGATAACAAGTCCCAAAACAGTATGCACACATACTCAAAATGCAATGCAAGATTAAGGCCCACAAAGGGGTATAACATAAAGTACCAAAAGGATGCACCAAACAGCCAAACACCCTTCATGAAACATGTAGAGGGGGTCAAACTAAGACCCTTTTCAGGCTTGTCAAAGACCCAAAAACAGAAGCATTGTAGGCTAACAAAGCATGCAAAAATGGGGGCCAAAGAGGGGGTATAATGGTAAGTACTACATGGAAACCCCCAACAGTGTTGAGCCCATCTTCAAAGTTGAAGAAGGGCTCAAAACAAGAAACTTTGTAGTTTACATCAAAGCTCAAAAATACATGCAACTAGGGCTAAACAATGAAGCTAAAAAATGCAAGTTTAAGGGAAATGGATGCTTCCCCTTGAAGAGCAGCAAACCAGCACCTTTTAATCCAAGAAAATGAGCTCCTAGCCTCTGCAAATGACCTCCAAGTCGCTGGAAATGGAAGTGGTGGTGTTGTGCTATGGGTTGGTGAAGGAATGGCCCAAGAACAAGGGTGTTTGGAGGTTGAATGAGAGATATAGTGAGAGATGGAGAGATATATGTATCTATATCAGATATGTATCTATATCTACGGTTTTTTAAGAATCTCAACCCTAGACAAAGGAGAAGGAAGGTTGCTTATATAAGCAATGTAAGGGCCAAACTTAGAGGCTAAGCAATTCAAAAAGGGTCAAGGGGGGTCAAGGCTTATGTTAGAAGCTTGGACAGCTGGTAGGCTTCTTGAGGAAGCCAAGACAAGGGGTCAAGGCTTCCTCAAGAAGCCATGAGCAAAGGGTCCAAAAATTAGGTTTAAAGGGTGCAAAATAGGCACATGGATGCACGTGGATCTGGTTCTGTGCATCCCAGCTGCACAGCTGGTATGCACCAGGCTTGGGGGGTTCAAAGGGGTCAGGTCGGCCAGAAAATTTGATCATTGGCCAAAATAAAGTGCCGGTCGGCACTATATAGTGCCGGTCGGCTAAATAGAGTGCCGACAGATGATTCCTTGGTCAAAAAATGGCCCATGGGTATGTAAATCGAAGCTCCGGAAGTTAACTTTCCAATGGCGCAAACCTTGCATTAAAATTCCTCCTGTGCAAAAAGTTATGGCCTTTTCCGTGAAGTCGCGCAGACTCGATCCAACCGGGATGATGCCCAGCTTCAACCAATCATATTTCCTCCACCCGGACTTGGCTCTAGGAGATTCTTGAGTACAAAGTGAAGCCCCGGAAGTCTTCTTTCCAACGATGGTGGCCTCATAGCTTAACTCCAAGTGTGAAATTGAATAAGCCTGATTCAGCGAGGGCCGCTCGACTTTCTTTTACCCGGATTCATGGCGAACTCCTTCTCCAACCTATTTTCTCCCCTCCTCTCCTCTTTTCTTCAACTTCAAACCCTTAAACAAAGTGTTTGGGAAGATTTGCCTCTCTTCTTGCCGAAGAAACTGAACCTGTGCCCCGCACATCTCTCAACACCGAGCAAACCATCAGTAATGCCCAAGTCTTGAGGGCGGTCAAAAATGGGGTGTCTACAACAGCAAACTTGGAACAAACAGCCCATAACACAGCACTCGGCTCATTCTGCACATGGAAAGCTCGGACAAACAACCCAATCTGACAAGATGGACCTTAACAACTGAAACTGACTGAAACTTGAAACACACTCGGATGCCCCAAATTTCCCTTTTTCTTCTCTTGCCTCGCATAGATGCAGAGAATGGCACAAGACTCGAGCATAAACGATTCTTGGGATAAAGAAAGGTTTTCAACACAGGTATTGAGCTTATTAATCGAACACACTGGGGACCCAGGCAAAGGAAACAAAAGGCGCAGGACCTAGATACAACGAGACACACTCGGGAAAGACTCAAAACAACAGTTGAGACTGGCGATTCAAAAGACACGACACCGCAGGGCGTGTTTAGAAGAACAAAAGACCTCGGATCTTGGGGAGCCAATTTCTCCGGGCACATTTCACCTTTTTACGATTTGCGATTCTTGCATCACTCGGCCCTCAAGCTCGGTTTTCTCTCAAAAACCCTTTTCTCACTTTTCCTCAACTTACACCTCTCTATTCTTTATTCTCTCATTTTCATCCCTCCAGGCGATTAATGAGACGAATAGGAAGTTGCGGGTTCGCGCCCAATACAGCTAGCTCGCGGCTATTTCTTCTGGTAGATAGGGTGCCTTTCTGGAAAGTGCGTTGATAACAAGGGAGAGGCGGAACACCCGGCTCGACTGCGCGCCTGGTTCATTACTTTGACCATTTTTGGTTGTTTCCTTTCTAAAACAGTTTTGATCAAAATGATCGTCAAATCGACATACTTGTTCGATTTTTTATTTAAAAATCATGCGAGTCAGGCTGCAAGCACTGAAAGTTTCCCTTTTTTGGGTCCAAACATGGTCAAGTTTTGGAAAATAAAATAGTTTTCGAGAAAATAGTCAACCTCAGTAAAAATTTTCAAAAACTAAATTTTTGCAAACAATCACTGCTAGACAAGCACGGAACTTACCCTCGAGATGCGCAACCTCGGATCGGAGGCAATGGAAAATTGCCCCGGCTTGAAGGGAAGGCGGAAAGTTGCCCCTAGTTTGGATGGCAACTCAGGGTAACTTTTGACAATGGATGGCAACGGAAAGTTGCCCCTTGTTTGGATGATGCCGCAGCGTGCCTATTGATGGCTGATCGCGACCGGGCTCTCAGGCACGGAGAGGGCGGGGACGGCCACAAACAATATATGGACACAGTCACCTTGAAAGCATTGGTGGCTGGGCTCCAGGAGGAAGTTGATCAAGTAGTTCCTGTTATTACCGCCGAGACATCGGAAGAGGCACAGGTGATCAAAACCATTTCATGGACTGGGACGCTATGAAAGCGTTGGGGGCTGGAGTTCAGAATGAAGTTGCCTACGTATCCCAAACATGGGAATCAAGCCTTACGTAGTTCCGGGTTAAGGTACACTCGGGTATTTTAACCTTCACTATTTTTAGGCTCTTACTTTTGCCAAGGCGCCCAATGCGGGTTTTCGACCTTGCGAGCTTCTTTTCATTTTCTTTTTCATCATTTTTTTTGTATCTTTTTCTTCTTCTTTTTTTGTTTTTTGGTTTTTTGTGTTTTTTTTTTTCCTTTTTTCCTTTTTTTTTTTTTTTGCTCTAAATTTTGCCTGGGTCACCCTTAGAGTTTGACCCAATGAGCCTCCGCCAAATGATTTTTGAAATTGAAGCCTCCTGTTTTTAGGGCAATTTGTTGCAATGCTTCTTGAGGAGAATCCATCGCGTTGCTTCACAAGCTTCCTCTGGAAAGATCTAATCTTCTTGCTCGATTTGGTGCCTCTTGTTGAAATTGCTTCAAAAGCGCCACAGGCCTCCTCACAGTAGTGGACCGTTGAACATTCTAGATGAGCTCAAGGTGCAAAAGAGCGGATTAGGCTGGAGGTGAGGCGATCCTAAGCTACACAATCTCAAGGCGATTCCACAGGTCTCGCAGGATGCATAAAACATTTTGTTTTTAAAAGTTTTAAGAAAGCAGCGCGCATCGCTCATGTTGAACGGTGTGGGACCAGTCTGGATCGAGCCAGGGTCCTTCTCAGTACTCACGCTGACAAGCATGATTTCTACTCATTAAAAGGGCTAGCACGCCTCTCTTCCTCTCAATTTGATCAAAGTTTTTTCAAATCCCGACGAATTCCTTCATCTTCATTTTTATCACCGTAGTGTTCAAAAAGGTTTTTGAAATGCTCAGGTCAAAGCAATAATCTTCGGGGTACAGAAGAGCAGGTGGAATGCACTGCTGCCCTATTCAAATTCTCTGGCACAATCAGCCCAAACAAACAATGAGCACGGAAACAAGGCAGCCGCAGCTATTTCATTCAGGTTTGTCGGATGCAACTGGCTCCACGGTAGAGACAGACTCAAAAAGAAAACACAAGAATGATTACAAAGAAAAACGGCGTCCGAGGCAACAACCCCAGAATTACCTGGTATTCTATACAAAGGGGACCGACTCGTTACAACAAGGCAGACCCGTAAGCAAAAAGGACTGACTCACAACAATAGGGCAGACTCAAAACAAAAAGACTGACTCGACACCCAAGTCAGAATTTACAAAATCAACATTCGTAGACGCTCAAAAACGAGTGCCAGATGCCACATCAAAAAGCTCGAGGCGCTGCCCGTAGGCGGTTGAATTCCAATTACATACTCGCAGTATCGGTGTCCTCGAAGTCCAACAACTGGGTGGTAACAGAGTTGGCCGAGGTGGGTGGGAGAATAACTTCATTATCTATCAGATCCTGCACCTCATGGCGGTGACGGAAGCAATTATCAGTGGGGTGGCCGGTTTGCTGATGGTACGCACAGTACTGAGTAGCGTCATGGCCTGCTGGAAGAGGGTGCGGAAGAGGCCGCGGCTCAAGAGGTCTAAGGTGCCCCTTTTTAGCCAAAATCAACAACGCCCTAGACAGCGGCATGTACAGGGCATGGAACTGCCTGCACCCTCGGGGCTGGTACTTCGAAGCTTGAGCACTCTTGCTAGACGTACTAGCGAAGGGATCGGCAAGTGCAGCCTTGGGTTTCTAATTTCTCCCAGGTACAGGATTGGGAACGAGAGGAGCTACTCTGGCATGTGAACTGTCGATTTTGGCCCGACTTGAACTCCCCTCAGGTGGAGTGGGGAAGACATCCTCCACAATTTTGGTTACAATCGCAGATACATGTTGCATGTTCATTCCCCCGTCTTTCAAAGCTTCTACTGCCCACAGCAGTTGTTCCATAAGATCGGCGTCTGCCTTTGCTTTGTCTTTTCCTCTGGCCTCAGCCTGATTGAGGGTTTGGGTTGATACTGGTACGTTGTTGCCATGGCTAGAGGCCATCTCCGGCTGACTGAGTTCGATTACGATCCGTCCCAACAGTGGGGGCTCCTGGGGTACGAAACTCCCGGCATACGGTGCAGCAGGAGATGAAGCTGACATCCCATAGGCGAGATCTGCCACTGACCTCTGGAGGTCACCTATCATCCCCATCATTTCAAAAGTAGTAGGCTCGCGAGCCTGATATAACTGAGGGGCCCAGACCGGATGTGCAACCGGCGATCTGGGTGGATGCGGCCTGTCAACAGTAGTCTCACTATGTAGGGTGACCCACTGATCCAACACGGCTGCCATAACCACGATCTCTTCTGAATTCTGCGTCATGCTATGCTCTGCCTTGGCAAAAAGAAGACACTAGCTGTTCTGGATCAATCCTCTGAATCTCCGAACTGAAAACGGAAAACAAGCAGCATTTCAGCCCCAATCAGACCAAACACAGATGCTACTGAACAACATGCTCCACTCTGATCCTTTTCCGAAATCCTTCTCAAGACCAAACTGATACCCACGGATAACCGGTTCTCGACAACACTGACGCTGGTGCCCTCAGGCCAGATACCCATTCTTGCAAACTGACATGTACTTTCCCTGCAGGGATACATTCTAAAAGCACATAGCAGATAAATGAGAACCAAAACACCCCTATGTTGGGGTAGGGTTTCCCTGTCTTATTTTGTCAGGAGCTAGGGTTTCACTATGCACGCAACGGTTTCAAACAACCTACATCGGGTAAGCAACCTGTCCTAGTTTGGAATGGTCACTATGGGTCCGAATATGCACTAGGCCGAATGGTCAAAAAGGGTGCCCCGGTAAAACCGGGGTTTGTGTTCCCATGCTGTCAGAGCCCACAACCGGTCAGCCTTATGGACATGCCTTGACAAGACAAGCCTCCGGCAAACCGTTCAGGAATGGCAGATGGCAAACACTGTGTTCCTAGGCGCACCAATGCAAATGCAATGCAAAGAAACACACAAACATTGTCAAAACAGGATATCACGAGTTCGAGTCAAGCTCTCTAACTCCCCAACAAATTCGCCAGAAATTGTAACACGCCCGCGAGGGACCCCGCGCTACAGTTCGGACTCCTTTCTTTTGTTGTTGCGGTTCTTAATCTGAACCAAAGAGTCCACCTCTGGCAAATCGTTTTAAGGAAAATAGATTTTTTGAAAAGTAGTGCCAAACATGGACTGCTTTGCCAGATACAGAGTCGCCACCTAAATATTTTTTTTTAAAGGGGGAATTTAGGAAACCCTGACTCGGTGCCAAAGGCCATGTGTCCGTCATCACCAAAGTGACTTGGCTCGGGAGCTTGGGTACGATCGGGGAAGGTCAGCTATGAGCACCCCCTTTCGCCCGGTCCGAAGACCGGCCTCTACTAACCATGATATCCTTTTTTGAAAACGTTATGAGTTCTTATTCCTGTTATTAGCCTAGAATTACTATGTTATGCGCACAGCAAACAAGTATAGACTAGATTTGCCTAATTTGGAAATAAGCATTGCATATCCGTTTGTTTTGGAAACAGTTTGAATTTGCTAATCGCAAGTAGGCTAAAACACGGATTTCAATGAGTTATTCCAACTCAAGCAATCCAACCTCCACCCACAGGCATTCAACAGTTTATCTCATGTAAGCAATTAGCCGCATGGCAAGCATACTGTCATGTTAGCATTCACACGCGTGCGGTATGCTAAAGCATAAATACTTACATCATACTCCGCGCCAAAACAAGAAACTAGTTAGCAAACATGCATGACCTAGTTCATGTTAAGTGGCTAATGCATCGCATACAGGGATGTAATCTAGACAGGCTCAGCTATCCCTAAACATGGCACGTGAAATGCTACAACTATCACGTATTCAATTTGGAATTGAAAATACGATGCAGTTTGTATGATGTGCCGAGCCCGATGCATGTGAACAAATGCATGAATGCACGCATGCAAAGCATAAGGTATGCTAAGGTAAATGTGCCCTAATCTACCATCGTAAGCAGGTAAATAAAAGGGAAGAAAGAAGTAGGGTTGGAAGACATGCACCCACTCACGCACACTTATTACAAATATGCCCTCACTCGGAGGGACCAAAAGAATATACAAATTAATTAACTACGCAAGCTAATTAAATATTACAAATTGCCTAAATTAATTAAATAAATTAATTAATCTAATTAAAGCAGTAAATGCCTCGGGAAGAGGGCAAGATGCATCACGCGCCCGGGACTCGCTCGGAATCGCACTGCCATACTCGAATTGCCTCTGTTTTCCCTGCCTTCCTTCTCTGAAGACTGCCAAAGTCTCAGGAGTGCCTCTTTGGACACTGAAGATCACCACCGGCTAGGGTAGAACACCACCGGCTGAAGAATGTGGCCACCGGCACTGAATTCATCTATCGGCTGCCAATAGACTGCCGGTCGGCACTAAAAAGTGCCGGTTGGCACAAAATGCCTGCAAAACCTGCAACTCACAGCAGCAGAGGACACAACTTGCATGACAATGTAATTCAAAGCATGTGTGCACCAAACACACTCCTTATCATGTTGATGACTCAAAGGAAGGTGTGCCTCGGTTCTCGGACCACCAATCACGCATTCCCATGCATGATGGCCCAAAGAACCAAGAGTGCAATTTTGATTTCAAATGCATACAAACCAAACAAGCACATAAGGGTGCTAAACCTCCATCATACTTCACTTCAAGAGGCCTAGCATGCATGTCAATTTGATGCAATCCTAGACATGTCATCTATATGCAATATGGACAATGCAACTTAAGAATGCTAGTATGTAGACACACATACAAAACAAGTATGCAAACTAAGCAATGGGGTGGCCTTAGACATGAACTAGGCAGCTCCAAAAAGGCTTAAAATCAGTGGCTAAAACCAAGGAAATGAAGGCTAAAATGCACACACACATGCATGCAATTATGGTCCAACACTTAGGCACAAACATGGCAACTCTTAAGCACACTTAAAGAGACCAAACATGGGCAATGAGCATGCAATGTAAAGCTCTGAAAATCACACAAAACATGATGCCAAATCATGCAACAAAGCAAGCCAAGCAAAGCAACAAATGGCCCAAGTGCTTGAAACAAGCCATGGAGGCTTAAACCAAGGCCAAGTCCACCAAGCCACACAAGGCTAAGGGGACTCAAAACAGGTCACAAGAAGACCTAAACAAAGCCTAAGGAGCACCTAGATGGCATCTAAGAGGCTCAATCACAAAGGCATGCAAAATGGCCAAAACACGAGGCATTCAACACATGCTTTTAAAGCATTAAAGAGGCATGCTAAGCAATCAAACAAGCATGTATGAGGGACTGAAATAGCATGCAAAATGGTTCCAAACCATTGACAACAATGCAAATGAAGCATGTTATACACTCATGCTCTTAAGGCCAACAAGCTAAATACAAAGAGGCTATGAGATACAAGTCATGGTTGACCAAAACAAGTATGGACAGACCTCATACATGACAAAATAAGCATACAAGCTTCATGGAGCTAGGCCTAAAACATGCTAGAAATAAAGGCATACAACCTAGGCATGTTAAGGGACTAAAGAGGCATTACAAAGCAACTATGCTAAGCATGCATAGGAGACCAAAACCAACTCAAAAACATGTTATATCATGGCAATATAAGCATGAAAAATAGTCCAAACATGCTCAACACACACTCAAGCATAGGCTTCCTCAAGAGGCCAAATCTTGCCCTTTTCAAGGACATCAAGGAGAGGGGGTGGCCCTTTCCTTCTTGAGACTCTAAGGCATCATCTTCACCACTAAAATCTCTCAAGATTTCAGTGGTGAAGAGATCCTAACACCAAAGTCTCGGATCCCTCACAAAATAGCACAAAATGAGGCCTTTTCAAGGCCTAAGGGTGGTCAAACCTACCCAAAGCACAAAACACTCTTAATAAACAATAAAGAGGACCAAAAAACAGAACTTTTATGTGTTAAAGACTAAGCACAAAAACTGTTTTAAACTAGGTAGAAAAGCAATACAAGATTGGGGGATAAAAGGGAGGTTTCTTACCCTTGTAGCCTTTCTTCAACAATGGTGACCTTGATGCCTCCTTAAGCTTCAAACCAGCCAAGAACACCAAGAAAAGGCCCTTAGCACTTCAGTTCCAAGAGGAAGGTGAAACACTAGGTGCTTGTGTGCAATAGTATGAACTAAAGCACCTAGTGTACAAAATGAGCAAGGAAAAAAGAGATAGGATAGATATAGGATTTCTAACCTAAAACCAGAGCTTCCCCTCTGTATTTTCTATCTAACACTTCAAAAATTCTAACCCTTGAGCCAAGAGAAGAAGTCCCTCTCTTAAAGGCAACAAAGCTTACAAGCTAAGTCACCAAAAGGCTTATCCCCTCCATACACGTGTATGGAGCGGAAGCAAAATGCATACAGCTGTAAGAAAATATCTTCCAAAACAACTGTATAAGAGTCGGCAGGGCAAATTTGTCATTTTGACAAAATTGACTGCCGACCGGACCGGCACAATAAAGTGCCGATGGCAACTACAGCCAGCCGGTGGCCTCTAGCCACAGCCGGTGGTGTGTGGGGATGCCTCACAAGGCATTCCCTGCCCCTCTAGGGCAAAACACAAGTGTTTGGTGCAAAACCAGACACAAAACGGTCGAGTTCGGAGGTCCTGAGGCAAGGCGCATGTAGCCGAGAACTCCGGGAACTCCAAACGAACACAAACATGGATAATCACTGAGTGTTCAAGCGGTGACGTCCAAGTCTTGAGGACGGTCAAAAATGGGGTGTCTACAGTTGCCCCTCTTTGACAGAACTCGAAAGTCATAACAATGATGTGAGTGAATGTCAAAGGCCAGAGACGACCCATTTTTGACCAGGCCGAAGACTTACACAAACATACAAAGCGCAAGTGGTTGAACCCGCAGGCTGCCTACGTATCCCTTAAGGAATCAAACTAGCGTAGTTCAGATGCAGGCACACATGCCATAGATAAGGTATGCGCCCGTGGGCAGGGGCAAAATGCAATTGAAAATGCAAGAAGCCGAGCATAACTTATGATCATGCAAAGAAAGCTATAACGAAGCACACATGTGACAGTTTTAAGCTAGCATACTCCAAACTACACTACAATGCAGAAAGGGTGTAAGAGAATTATGCAATTCTCGATACGTCTCACTCGGAGGATACAATACCTGTCCGGGTCGTCTGGTTGCACCAGCTTCAAATGAACCGTACATATAATATCGTGCCTGAAAAGAAAACAAACTTAACAAGTATGATATTGTTAGCAGTATGCATGACAATGCAAATAAGCCAGACATGCCAATGCTAGCGAGACACGCATGCCGATGTGCGTCAGAATGGTGGGTTTGAACACATGTAAGTAAAGCAGTGCACGCATACAATGCAATGTGTATAGAAACTTGAACACATGTAAGTAAAGCAACGCACGCATACGATGCAATGTGTATATATAGAAACTTGAACACATTTCAAGAAAAACAGCATATATCTGAAGCAATGTGTATAGGAACTTGAACACATATAAGTAAAACAACAGCATATATCTGAAGCAATGTGTATAGGAACTTGAACACATTTCAAAAAGCAAAACCGCATACAATGCAATGTGTATAGGAACTTGAACACATATAAGTAAAACAGCATATACTTGAAGCAATGTGTATAGAAACTTGAACACATGTAAGTAAAGCAACGCACGCATACGAAGCAATGTGTATAGAAACTTGAACACATGTAAGTAAAGCAACGCACGCATACGAAGCAATGTGTATAGAAACTTGAACACATGTAAGTAAAGCAACGCACGCATACGAAGCAATGTGTATAGAAACTTGAACACATGTAAGTAAAGCAACGCACGCATACGAAGCAATGTGTACAGGAACTTGAACACATGTAAGTAAAACAACATGCACTGAAGCAATGTGTATAGGAAGGATACAAATGAAATGCGAATGAAATGAGGCACGCACACCTCACTGGATGTAAAATGAAAGTGAGGCACACATACCTCACTGGATGTAAAATGAAATGCAAGTGAGGCACACATACCTCACTAGAATGCAAGACTAAATATAAACATGAGCATGAGGCACACATACCTCATGAATGCAAAACGAAACTAAATATGAACATGAGGCACACATACCTCATGGATGCAAAACGAAACTAAATATGAACACGAGGCACACATACCTCATGGATGCAAAACGAAACTAAATATGAACATGAACATGAGGCACACATACCTCATGAATGCAAAACTAAATGAAACATGAACATGAGGCACACATACCTCATGAATGCAGAACGAAATGAAACACGAACATGAGGCACACATACCTCATGAATGCAAAACGAAATACAAAATGAACATGAGGCACACATACCTCATGAATGCAGAACGAAATGAAACACGAACATAAGGCACACATACCTCATGAATGCAAAACGAAATACAAAATGAACATGAGGCACACATACCTCATGAATGCAGAACGAAATGAAACACGAACATGAGGCACAAATACCTCATGAATGAAAAACGAAATACAAAATGAACTTGAGGCACACATACCTCATGAATGCAAAACTAAAATAAACATGAACACAAACATGAGGCACACATACCTCATGAATGCAAAACTGGAAATAAACGTGAACATGAAGAATGAAACTCGTGAGGTAGCACACCTCGCGTGGATCAAACTGAAATGCAAAGTGATATGCAAAATGAAGCACATGAGGTAGCACACCTCACGTGGATCAAAATGAAAATGCAAATGAAGTACGTGAGGTAGCACACCTCACGTGGATCAAAATGGAATGCAAATGAAGTACGTGAGGTAGCACACCTCACGTAGATCAAAGATGAAAATGCAAATGAAGCACGTGAGGTAGCACACCTCACGTGAATCAAGTATGAAAATGCAAATGAAGCACGTGAGGTAGCACACCTCACGTGAATCAAGTATGAAAATGCGAAGATGAAACACATGAGGTAGCACACCTCACGTGAATCAAGATGAAATGCAAAATGAAGCACGTGAGGTAGCACACCCCACGTGGATCAAGATGAAATGCAAAAGAAACACGTGAGGTAGCACACCTCGCGCGAATCAAATGAAGTGCAGAATGAAACACGTGAGGTAGCACACCTCACGCGAATCAAATGAAATGCAAAATGAAACACGTGAGGTAGCACACCTCACGCGAATCAAAGGAAATGCAGAATGAAACACGTGAGGTAACACACCTCACGCGAATCAAATGAAATGCAAAATGAAACACGGGAGGTAGCACACCTCACGCGAATCAAATGAAATGCAAAATGAAACACGTGAGGTAGCACACCTCATGCGAATCAAAATGAAATGCAAGGCGAAACACGTGAGGTAGCACACCTCACGCGAATCAAGATGAAATGCAAAATGATGCAAGCGAGGTAGCACACCTCACGCGAATCAAAATGAAATGCAAGGCGAAACATGTGAGGTAGCACACCTCACGTGGATCAAGATGAAATGCAAGATGAGGCACGCGTACCTCGAGATGCAATGAAATGCAAAATGAGGCACGCATACCTCATTTGATGGAAAAGGAATGCAAAACGAGGCACACGTACCTCGAGATGCAATGAAATGCAAAATGAGGCACGCATACCTCATTTGAATGTGAGATGAAATCAGTGTGACACGCATGCCACACTAAATGCAAAACAATGCAAGTGCAAGATGCCCGACGGCGTGATGCAATGTACTGAAGTAGTGCGATGAACGCATGCAGCGCACACGGGGCAACTTTTGAATTGTACAAAAGACAAAAGGATACAAAAAAGGATACAATCTTTGCTTGAATTTGAGTGCCACGCACAGTAGACACGGTCCGAAGTCAAAACGGAGGCCGGTTGAGCATCCGGAGTGCATTTTCTTGCACTTTCTTGCGCTATGAAGACCAACAACTCCTCATTTTTCCTAAACAAGACCTTGGGAACATCATCGACTGGATTAGAGGGCCACCGGATGGCCACCAGCTGCAGAATATACTCATCGGCACAAAATAGTGCCGACCGGCCAAAAATTGCTGATCGGGGGGCAGTTTCGACAAATTGCTTCGGGTTTTATAAAATAGGGTTCCCAAACCCTATTTTCTCATTCCTCTACCGCCGAAATCCAACCCTCTCTCTCTCTAGAGCATTCTTCTTCATTCTTTCGCCGTTTTCTTTGCATTCCAAGTCCGTTTCGTCGTCGGATTCGCGTAGTTCATCGCATTTCGGACACTTTCAACCGAACAAAATCTCATTTCGGGGCATCTTTTGGTCTTTCCACTTTTTCGGGACTTGTTCCCCTCGATTTCATCTTCATTTCCGTGTCTTTTCATCTTCCGACCTTTCCGGCCATTTCCGGCCCTCTCGGGGTTGACCTTCTTGGTTGACTTTTCATATTCCGGCTTTTCTGGCCATTTCTGACTATTTTCTCACCACTATTACCATGGCTGACGACATTCCACCTGTCGGGACTCCCCCAGACCACGAGATGGATCCCGGGGTCGAGCTCCTCCCACTGAGCGAGCGCCCGTTTGATCCGGCGACCTATCGCCCGGCGATTCACGTACTACCACCGGATGGTCTTCGCCACTTCCGCAGCTTCGACGAACCTTTGGACCCGAGCTTTCTGTGACCGACCTCTCACCTATCATTCGGCCCTTCCGAGGTAACCCTTTTCTCTATTTTACTTTCTGCAATGTAGAACTGTAAACTATCAACTGCCATAGCTGATTACAACCCTTAATTGCCTAGCTCTGATATACTGTACTGTAGTTGATTGCACTCATGCTTGCAATTGATATCTGTTTTAGGACCGACACATGCACACACACTGCACTAGCCTCAATCACCCAAACAGACGGCACATACTGTATTTCACTGCAAACTCACCAAAACCCGGCATTTATCTATATCTGAAAACTTGCACGCATGCCATATCTATCTGTATTGAATCACTCATACACGCTGACGCATCACACGTTGTATTTCACTGCGAGCACACCGGCACCCGGTATCTGCTAGAATCTGAAAACTTGCATACATGCTAGATTTGTACTGAATTTTTCATGCCTTACAAGATCAGTGTACTTAGCAATACTTTGCAACTGTATTCTTGAAAATAGAGGGATTCCCATACCGTCCGCGGGTATAGGAACGTTGCTGCTCGGGATTGGTATGGGGAGCTTTCTGAGGCAGTTTGCCGCATCGTGGACGGTAAACCCGGCTTCGCGCTTTCTGCGAGGGCCTCTGACCTCGCGGCCTTGGTAGAGAGGTGGTGGGACACCACCGATTCATTTCATCTGTCGGCGACCGGGGACATGACGATGACCCCTTACGACTTCTCGATGCTCACCGGCATCGGGGTAGGGGGTGATCCGATCCCCTTTGACACCGATATGGATGAGTGGACCGCCGCTCAGGTCTACCTTCTTGGCGAGGCGCCACCACTTGCTCGTCCGGGATTTGTCCGCTATTCCTGGTTCGAGGTGCAGTTCATGGTCCAGCCTACCCTCATCGATGCAGCTTCGATGACCTACGAGGCCGTGGAGCAGTACGCACGCGGCTTCTTGATGTTTCTGCTAGGGACCACCCTATTCACCGACCGGGCGGACACCGTGCCTCTTTGCCTCCTCAGCGCATTGGTGGATGTCCGGCGGATTGTCTTGATATGGCTGGGCGGTGCCGCCACAGCCACCCTCTGGCTACATGAGCTCGATCTCATGCGGCCAGACATTGCTTTCGGAGGCTACTGGCGAGCTTGGGAGGTATGTCTTCTCCTCTTCTTTACATTCTGCCCTACCTTTTCTGTACTTTGCACACTGCACACACTGTATTTTGCTTCGCACTGACTGTATACTGTACACACGACACACACATGCTCTGCTCTACTGCTTGCTCTGTGTACACTACTGCTCTGCTATTTCTACTCTATTCTTCATTTCTGCTTTATCTGATGGTCATACTGACATCTATTTTGCAGTTGTGGGTCTACGCCTACTTTCCCAGGCTGGAGCCAGTGCCGGAGACGGAGACTCCTCTAGTCATCCCCTTTTCACGCTGCTATGACGGGAGGTGCACACGGCAGCCTCGGGATACCTTCAGCTTCTTTCGCCGATTCTTCGACACCATCACCCCTGCCGAGGTATGTTTTTCTTATAGTTCATTTAAACTGTGCTTTGCACTTGTACATTTCAATACCAGTAGATAACCAACTGTATTAATTCAGTCACTGGCCGTGAGGCTGCGGTGCCAGAGGATCGAGATAGGTTCGCGGTCTTGAGGAGACCTCTCGCTACGGATTTCTTGGAGGGCCCGGTCATCGGGCTTGGTACTGGGTGGCGTTTCCTATGAGACCCTTAGGTTGCAGGCAGATAGTCGGTTCACCCTCCCGAGCACATGAGGGACAGAGAGGTTTTCTGCCCAGAGATGGAGGACTACACCCTCATTTGGGGCGAGGACATCTGAGGCAAGGGCGACTACTCTGCACGTCCGGACCTTCCTTATCTGGCCTCTGGTGGGGGCTCCCGGTGAGCGAGAGACTCTGGCGCCGGTGGCTCGGCAGAGGTAGGAAGCGAGCAGGATCATCCTGAGAGCTCGAGCTCATGGCGGGAGGAGTCTGAGAGGGACGAGGGCCAGGTGGCCGCTTGCCTACCATCTTGACATCTGAGGCAGTGGGGAGACCTACAGATCCTTTGCTCCTCCCATTTGGTCATGAGTTGGTGGCATTCTGACTTGCCTCGGTATGTACCACTTTATTTCTACATCTTGCATTGTCATTTCATTTGGTTTATTCGATATTCCACGAATCTTGATGCATCTAATACTTTGCGGGCTTCCTCCGAGTATACCACGACGGTCGGTGGAGTTGTGTGCCTCCTGATGGGGATCTTTGCGGCGGACCCTCGGCGTCTTGGCCGTCTGATCTTCGGTATGTTCTTGACCACGATGCGAGACCACACACTATTTCGCCTGTCTGCGCCACGACACAAAACACGATAAAGCGCTCACGGCATTCACATACTATACTCTTACTGCGCACTCTGTCTTGATTCTTGCTCACGGCATTTACACCTTGTACTCATACTTTGCATTACACTTGATAAATTGCTCACGACATTCATACCTTTGTACTCATACCTTTGTATTGATTCAACGCTTCATGTATCTTGATGCATTTGTCTTTCATGCCTTTTGCCTCCTTCGATTCCTCCGTGGGTGGTGGTGTTCCAGCTAGACCTCCCGTTTCTACCCGAGATGGCAGGAGATTCCCTCGTACCAGAGGAGGGCACGCCCACGTGGGGAGCAGTTCACAGGCTCCAGTTCCGGACGACGGTGAGTCGGAGGCGGAGGCGGAGTCATCTGAGGAGGAGGCGGGAAGCAGCTCAGGCTCGGGCTCCAGCAGCTGACACCGGCGACGCTCTGTGCTCCTGCCCAAGAAGAGGGCGAGGACGGATCCCCCGGCGCAAGGCCATTGATGATGATTCTGAGACCTGCTATTTTTTCTTCTTTTCTTTTCTTGTACTTTTCTCTTTTGGTAGATAGAGTACTATGTCTCTTGCCCTGATTTTGCTTTCCTCAAAACTTATGTACTTGAAAATATTATATGAAATGGAACAAACTTTTATCTAAAAAGAGTGTTATATTTGCACATTTCATACTTTGCCTTTGCATTGCATCATATTACACCTCAAAATGTAAATGATATGGATCTTTTATGCGAAAATTGAGCACACCTTTGTACTAATCAGACAACTGACCAACTAATAGCAAAACAAACCAGACAAATCATCGCTCAACTTGGACACACAGTCTAAACTCTGCATGGGGATTGATGTGGATACTTCCCATATTCTGCGGGGGATTAGACTACATATGGCCTGTAACACAATACTCGGTTCATTCTGCACACAGCAAACTTGGAACAAACAGCCCATAACACAGCACTCAGCTCATTCTACACACGGCAAGCTCAGACAAACAACCCAATTTGAAAAGATGGACCTTAACAACTGAAACTGGCTAAAACTTGAAACACACTCGGATGCCCCAAATTTCCCTTTTTCTTCTCTTGCCTCACAGAGATGCAGAGAATGGCACAGCACCCTGAGCATAAACGATTCTTGGGATAAAGAAAGGTTTTCAACCTGGGTATCGAGCTTACAACTGAACACAGCTGGGGGACTCAGGCGAAGGAAACAAAAGGCGCACGACCTAGATACAACGAGACACACTCGGGAAAGACTCAAAACAACAGTTGAGACTGGCGATTCAAAAGACACGACACACGGACGTGTTTAGAGAGAACAAAAGACCTCAGATCTTGGGGAGCCAATTTCTCCGGGCACATTTCCTGCCTTTTCTGATTTGCGATTCTCGCATCACTCGGCCCTCAAGCTCGGTTTTTCTCTCAAAAACCCTTTTCTCACTTTTCCCTCAACTTACACCTCTCTATTCTTTATTCTCTCATTTTTCATCCCTCCCCGGGGCGATTGACAGACGAATAGGAAGTTGCGGGTTCGCGCCCAATACAGCTAGCTCGCGGCTATTTCTTCTGGTAGATAGGGTGCCTTTCTGGCAAGTGCGTTGATAACAAGGGAGAGGCGGAACACCCGGCTCGACTGCGCCCCTGGTTCATTACTTTGACCATTTTTGGTTGTTTCCTTTCTAAAACAGTTTTGATTAAAATGATCGTCAAATCGACATACTTGTTCAATTTTTGTTTTGAAAATCATGCGAGTCAGGCTGCAAACACTGAAAGTTTCCCTTTTTTGGGTCCAAACATGGTCAAGTTTTGGAAAATAAAATAGTTTTCGAGAAAATAGTCAACCTCAGTAAAAATTTTCAAAAACTAAATTTTTGCAAACAATCGCTGCTAGACAAGCACGGAACTTACCCTCGAGATGCGCAACCTCGGATCGGAGGCAATGGAAAATTGCCCCTGGCAGAAGGGGGAAGGCAGCGGAAAGTTGCCCCTAGTTTGGATGGCAACTTCGGGGTAACTTTGGCAATGGATGGCAAGGGAAAGTTGCCCCTTGTTGGGATGATGCCGCAACGTGCCTATTGATGGCTGATCGCGACCGGGCTCTCAGGCACGGAGAGGGCGGGGACGGCCACAAACAATATATGGACACAGTCACCTTGAAAGCATTGGTGGCTGGGCTCCAGGAGGAAGTTGATCAAGTAGTTCCTATTATTACAGCCGAGACATCGGGAGAGGCACAGTGATCAAAACCATTTCATGGTGGGGGCGCTATGAAAGCGTTGAGGCAGACTTGAGAATGAAGTTGCCTCGTATCCCAAACATGGGAATCAAGCCTTCGTAGTTCCGGGTTAAGGTACACTCGGGTATTTTAACCTTCACTATTTTTATGCTCTTACTTTTGCCAAGGCGCCCAATGCGGGTTTTCGACCTTGCGAGCTTCTTTTCATTTTCTTTTTCATCATTTTTTTTTGTATCTTTTTCTTCTTTTTTTTTGTTTTTTGGTTTTTTATGTTTTTTTTTTCCTTTTTTTTTTTTTTTTGCTCTAAATTTTGCCTGGGTCACCCTTAGGGTTTCGGCCTGAGCCTCTCAAAGGGTAAAAATGTAGCAAGTCGAGCCAAATGATTTTTGAAATTGAAGCCTCCTGTTTTTAGAGGCAATTTGCAATGCTTTGCAGGAGAATCCATCACGGTTGCTTCACAAGCTTCCTCTGGCGAGATCTAATCTTCTTGCTCTGATTTCGGTGCCTCTTGTTCGAAGGCTGCTTCAAAACTGGCCCCACAGGCCTCCTCTGGGAGTGGAGCGTTGGACATTCTAGATGAGCTCAAGGTGCAAAAGCGAGCGGATTGGCTGGAGGTGAGGCGATCCTAAGCTACACAATCTCAAGGCGATTCCACAGGTCTTAGCAGATTGCATAAAACATTTTGTTTTAAAAGTTTTTAAGAAAGCAGCGCATCGCTCATGTTGAAGATGGTGTGGGACGGTCTGGATCGAGCAGGTCCTTCTCGGTACTCCTGTTTGACAAGCATGATTTCTACTCATTAAAAGGGCTAGCATGCCTCTCTTCCACTCAATTTGAACAAAGTTTTTACAAATCCCGAGGAATTCCTTCCTCTTCGTTTTTATCACCGCAATGTTCAAAAAGGTTTTTGAAATGCTCAGGTCAAAGCAATAATCTTGAGTCTGAGAAGAGCGGTGGAATCTGCCTTTGCCTGTTCAAATTCTCGCACAATTAGCCCAAACAAACAATGAGCACGAAACAAGGTAGCAATTTGTTTCATTCGGGTTTCTCGGATGCAAGCTGGCTCCACGGTGAAACAGACTCAAAAACAAAACACAAGAATAATTACAAAGCAAAAGCGGCGTCGAGGCAACAACCGGAATTACGGTATTCTATACAAAGGGGACCGACTCGTTACAACAAAGCGGAACAAGTAAGCAAAAAGGACTGACTCACAACAATGAGGCAGACTCAAAACAAAAAGACTGACTCGACACCCAAGTCAGAATTTACAAAATCAACATTCGTAGATGCTCAAAAACGCGTGCCAGACGCCACATCAAAACGCTCGAGGCGTTGCCGGCAGGCGGTTGAATTCCAATTACATACTCGCAGTATCGGTGTCCTCGAAGTCCAACAACTGGGTGGTAACGGAGTTGGCCGAGGTGGGTGGGAGAATAACTTCATTATCTATCAGATCCTGCACCTCATGGCGGAGATGGAAGCAATTATCAGTGGGGTGGCCGGTCTGCTGATGGTACGCACAGTACTGAGTAGCGTCATGGCCTGCTGGAAGAGGGTGCGGAAGAGGCCGCGGCTCAAGAGGTCTAAGGTGCCCCTTTTTAGCCAAAATCAACAACGCCCTAGACAGCGGCATGTAGAGGGCATGGAACTGCCTGCGCCCTCGGGGCTGGTACTTCGAAGCTTGAGCACTCTTGCTAGACGTACTAGCGAAGGGATCGGCAGGTGCAGCCTTGGGTTTCTAATTTCTCCAGTGCTGAGTTGGGAGCAGAGGAGCTACTCTGGCATGACGGAGCCTGTCCCAGTTTTCTGACTGACTTGAACTCCCCTCAGGTGGAGTGGGGAAGACATCCTCCACAATTTTGGTTACAATCGCGGATACATGTTGCATGTTCATTCCCCCGTCTTTCAAAGCTTCTACTGCCCACAGCAGTTGTTCCATAGGATCGGCGTCTGCCTTTGCTTTGTCTTTTCCTCTGGCCTCAGCCTGATTGAGGGTTTGGGTTGATACTGGTACGTCGTTGCCATGGCTATAGGCTATCTCCGGCTGACTGAGTTCGATTACGATCCGTCCCAACAGTGGGGGCTCCTGGGGTACGAAACTCCTAGCATACGGTGCAGCTGGAGATGAAGCTGACATCCCATAGGCGAGATCTGCCACAGACCTCTGGAGGTCACCTATCATCCCCATCGTTTCAAAAGTAGTAGGCTCGCGAGCCTGATATAACTGAGGGGCCCAGACCGGATGTGCAACCGGCGATCTGGGTGGATGCGGCATGTCAACAGTAGTCTCACTATGTAGGGTGACCCACTGATCCAACGCGGCTGCCATAACCACAATCTCTTCTGAATTCTGCGTCATGCTAAGCTCTGCCTCGGCAAAAAGAAGACACTAGTTGTTCTGGATCAATCCTCTGAATCTCAGGCGAAAGCGGAAAAACAAGCGACATTTCATTAATCGGACCAAACACGGATGCTCTTGAACAAGCGTACTCCACTCACGATCCTTTGTTTCCCGGAATCCGTATTCTCAAGACCAAACTGATACCCACGGATAACCGGTTCTCAACAACACTGACATTGGTGCCCTCGGGCCAGATACCCATTCTTGCAAACTGACATGTACTTTCCCTGCAGGGATACATTCTAAAAGCACATAGCAGATAAATGAGAACCAAAACACCCCTATGTTGGGGTAGGGTTTCCCTGTCTTATTTTGTCAGGAGCTAGGGTTTCACTATGCATAGCGGTTTCAAACAACCTACATCGGGTAAGCAACTTTGTCCTAGTTTGGAATGGTCACTATGGGTCCAAATATGCACTAGGCGAATGGTCAAAAGGGTGCCGGTAAAACCGGGTTTGTGTTCCCATCTTTGTCGAGCCCACAAATTGACCTTATGGACATGCCTTGACAAGACAAGCCTCGACAAACCGTTCGAGAATGGCGGATGGCAAACCTTGTTCCTTGGCACACCAATGCAAATGCAATGCAAAGAAACACACAAACATAGTTAAAGCAGGATATCACGAGTTGAGTCAAGCTCTCTAACTCCCAGTGAGTCGCGAAACTATAACACGCCATGAGGACCCAGCTTCTGATTCGGACTCCTTTCTTTTGTTGTTGCGGTTCTTAATCGAACCAAAGAGTCCACCTCGGCAAATCGTTTTAAGGAAAATAGATTTTTTGAAAAGTAGTGCCAAACATGGACTGCTTTGCGGAATCTGATCGCCACCTAAATATTTTTTTTTTTAAAGGAATTTAGGAAACCACGACTCGGTGCAAGGAGAATGTGTCCGTCATCACCAAAGTGACTTGGCTCGGGAGCTTAGGTGCGATCGGGAAGGTCGACTATGAGCACCCCTTTCGCGGTCGAAGACCGGCCTCTACTAACCATGATATCCTTTTTTGAAAGCGTTATGAGTTCTTTTTCCGGTTATTAGCCTAGAATTTCTATGTTATGCGCACAGTAAACAAGTATAGACTAGATTTGCCTAATTTGGAAATAAGCATTGCATATCCGTTTGTTTTGGAAACAGTTTGAATTTGCTACTCGCAAGTAGGCTAAAACAGTTTCAATGAGTTATTCCAACTCAAGCAATCAACCTCCACCCACAGGCATTCAGCAGTTTATCTCATGTAAGCAATTAGCCGCATGGCAAGCATCTTTGTCATGTTAGCATTCACGCAGCGTGCGTATGCTAAAAGCATAAATACTTACATCGTACTCGTGCCAAAACAAGAAACTAGTTAGCAAACATGCATGACCTAGTTCATGTTAAGTGGCTAATGCATCTCATCTGAGGATGTAATCTAGGCAGGCTCGGCTATCCTAAACATGGCACGTGAAATGCTACAACTATCACGTATTCAATTTGGAATTGAAAATACGATGCGTTTGTATGATGTGCGAGCCCGATGCATGTAAACAAATGCATGAATGCCGCATGCAAAGCATAAGGTATGCTAAGGTAAATGTGCCCTAATCTACCATAAGTAGCGGTAAATAAAAGGGAAGAAAGAAGTGGGGTTGGAAGACATGCACCCACTCACTTATTACAAATATGCCCTCACTCGGAGGGACCGAAAGAATATACAAATTAATTAACTACATAAGCTAATTAAATATTACAAATTGCCTAAATTAATTAAATAAATTAATTAATCTAATTAAAGCGATAAATGCCTCGGAAGAGGGCAAGATGCATCGGACTCGCTTCGGAATCGCCTTTGCCATGCTTGGATTGCCTCTGTTTTCCTGCCTTCCTTCTTGCCAAAGTCTCGGAGTGCCTCTTTAGACCTTGAAGATCACCATGGGTAGAACACCACCGGTGAAGAATGTGGCCACCTTTGAATTCATCTATCGGTGCCAATAGGCGCGGTCGGCACTAAAAAGTGCCGGTTGGCACAAAATGCCTGCAAAACCTGCAACTCACAGCAGCAGAGGACACAACTTGCATGACAATGTAATTCAAAGCATGTGTGCACCAAACACACTCCTTATCATGTTGATGACTCAAAGGAAGGTGTGCCTCGGTTCTCGGACCACCAATCACGCATTCCCATGCATGATGGCCCAAAGAACCAAGAGTGCAATTTTGATTTCAAATGCATACAAACCAAACAAGCACATAAGGGTGCTAAACCTCCATCATACTTCACTTCAAGAGGCCTAGCATGCATGTCAATTTGATGCAATCCTAGACATGTCATCTATATGCAATATGGACAATGCAACTTAAGGATGCTAGTATGTAGACACACATACAAAACAAGTATGCAAACTAAGCAATGGGGTGGCCTTAGACATGAACTAGGAAGCTCCAAAAAGGCCTAAAATCAGTGGCTAAAACCAAGGAAATGAAGGCTAAAATGCACACACACATGCATGCAATTATGGTCCAACACTTAGGCACAAACATGGCAACTCTTAAGCACACTTAAAGAGACCAAACATGGGCAATGAGCATGCAATGTAAAGCTCTGAAAATCACACAAAACATGATGCCAAATCATGCAACAAAGCAAGCCAAGCAAAGCAACAAATGGCCCAAGTACTTGAAACAAGCCATGGAGGCTTAAACCAAGGCCAAGTCCACCAAGCCTCACAAGGCTAAGGGGACTCAAAACAGGTCACAAGCAGACCTAAACAAAGCCTAAGGAGCACCTAGATGGCATCTAAGAGGCTCAAGCACAAAGGCATGCAAAATGGCCAAAACACGAGGCATTCAACACATGCTTTTAAAGCATTAAAGAGGCATGCTAAGCAATCAAACAAGCGTGTATAAGGACTGAAATAGCATGCAAAATGGTTCCAAATCATTGAAAACAATGCAAATGAAGCATGTTATACACTCATGCTCTTAAGGCCAACAAGCTAAATACAAAGAGGCTATGAGATACAAGTCATGGTTGACCAAAACAAGTATGGACAGACCTCATACATGACAAAATAAGCATACAAGCTTCATGGAGCTAGGCCTAAAACATGCTAGAAATAAAGGCATACAACCTAGGCATGTTAAGGGACTAAAGAGGCATTACAAAGCAACTATGCTAAGCATGCATAGGAGACCAAAACCAACTCAAAAACATGTTATATCATGGCAATATAAGGATGAAAAATAGTCCAAACATGCTCAACACACACTCAAGCATAGGCTTCCTCAAGAGGCCAAATCTTGCCCTTTTCAAGGACATCAAGGAGAGGGGGTGGCCCTTTCCTTCTTGAGACTCTAAGGCATCATCTTCACCACTGAAATCCCTCAAGATTTCAGCGGTGAAGAGATCCAAACACCAAAGTCTCGGATCCCTCACAAAATAGCACAAAATGAGGCCTTTTCAAGGCCTAAGGGTGGTCAAACCTACCCAAAGCACAAAACACTCTTAATAAACAATAAAGAGGACAAAAAAAAAGAACTTTTATGTGTTAAAGACTAAGCACAAAAACTGTTTTAAACTAGGTAGAAAAGCAATACATGATTGGGGGATAAAAGGGAGGTTTCTTACCCTTGTAGCCTTTCTTCAACAATGGTGACCTTGATGCCTCCTTAAGCTTCAAACCAGCCAAGAACACCAAGAAAAGGCCCTTAGCACTTCAGTTCCAAGAGGAAGGTGAAACACTAGGTGCTTGTGTGCAATAGTATGAACTAAAGCACCTAGTGTACAAAATGAGCAAGGAAAAGAGAGATAGGATAGATATAGGATTTCTAACCTAAAACCAGAGCTTCCCCTCTGTATTTTCTCTCTAACACTTCAAAAATTCTAACCCTTGAGCCAAGAGAAGAAGTCCCTCTCTTAAAGGCAACAAAGCTTACAAGCTAAGTCACCAAAAGGCTCATCCCTCCATACCGTGTATGGAGGAAGCAAAACTCATCTGTTGTAAGAAAATATCTTCCAAAACAACTGTATAAGAGTCGGCAGGGCAAATTTGTCATTTTGACAAAATTATTTGCCGGCCAAACTAAGAGTGCCGACCTTGGCACAATAAAGTGCCGATGGCTACTACAGCCAGCCGATGGCCTCTAGCCACAGCCGATGGTGTGTGGGGATGCCTCACAAGGCATTCCCTGCCCCTCTAGGGCAAAACACAAGTGTTTGGTGCAAAACTAGACACAAAACGGTCGGGTTCGGAGGTCCTGAGGCAAAGGCGTGTGGCGAGAACTCCGGGAACTCCAAACGAACACAAACATGGATAATCACCGAGTGTTCAAGCGTTGACATCCAAGTCTTGAGGACGGTAAAAAATGGGGTGTCGACAGGTTCGAGATCTTCTTCGACCTGCAGTTATCTGGGGATGACGTTGCCAAAGAACGAACAGACCCATCAGCTGAGGTTGAGCAGTATAAGGAAGTGGATTCCGAGAGCACTGAAATTGAAATGGGGGTAGCATTGGCATGTCTACTTTCAGATCCTCCGATCGAACAGAAGTGCTTGGGGGATAACTTCTCGGTATGCATGATTAGGAATGAAACGGCTGCGAGATGGTGGACTCACATTTTGGATGCATCCATCGCACCCTCTCTCATATGACAGTACGAGGAGGGATTTCTATCAAGCAGCACCGGGTCAGGTAGTGAGCCGGAATCTGATTCCACCAAGTCTGTAGAGTCGGAATTAGGTTCCAACTCGTCTGAGTCTGAGTCCGGTATTCCTGGGGGTGATAACCTGGATGCCACAGTCCTGTCTAGTTAGTCTTTTTCTTTCTCTTTTGAGTCTGTTGTAACAGAAGAATTGGACGATTTGGAAATGCTTAATGAGAATGGAATGGCTGTGGCTTCTGATTACTTTTCTGTGCCTTTGATTTATAGCATTAATCAGGACTTTCAAATTTTTGATGAAAACGACGAGGAAGAAATTCCTCGATTTTACAACAATTGATCAAGAAGCGGGGAGATTTGTTAAATCACGGTTGATGAAATCACTCTGATTAATGTGGAGTCTTGAGGAGGACCATGGTAGTCGAATCGGGTCCACGTTGTCTTTGGAGGAACCTGGCGCTTAGTCGATTTATTAAAATATTTCAAAGATGTTTTCGCGTGGTCCCTACGAAGACATGCAGAATCGATCTGAGATTATGCGACACGGATCCCTCTTGACCCGAGAGGCCCGACACATTAGCGAAACTTCGGAAGGATCGCCGATTTGGGCCCTCAAGATTAAATAAGAGGTCACCAAACAAATTGATCACGGGGTTCTCTTTGGTATCGAATACCCAACTTGGTTGGCCAACATTGTTCGGTCTTTGAAGAAGGATGGCAGGATCCGGGTATGCGTGGATTTTAGGGATTTGAACAGAGCCAGTCTGAAGGACGACTTTCCCTTACCGTATATTGATGAGTTAGTGGACTTCACAACGGGGCATGCTTTGCTTTCGTTCATGGATGGATTCCCGGGCTATAATCAGATAGTGATGGCACCTGAAGGCAGGAGAAGACTTTCACCACCACAGAGACTTCTTATTCTGGTGATGCCATTTGGGTTGAAGAACGCTGGAGCTACTTAACGACAGGCCGCGACCATAATATTGCATGACATGATCCACAAAGAGGTTGAGGTGTATGTGGACGACATGATTGTCAAGTCCAAAGAAAGAGAGGGCCACTACACCGCGTTGCAAAAGTTCTTTCAAAGGATTAGAGAATTTCGGTTCTTGGTGAATCCTCGAAGTGTCGTTCGGTGTTATTCTGATGGGAATATAGCGATCGATTTTCCCTTTATGTATTTGTTGTATTAGAACTTTGGCCGTGGATTTGGTTGTTGTTAATCTTGTTGTCATCCTTTATTCCCTATGTTTGAGTTTTAGGATGTGTTGGGCATGTTTCGAGCAGGTGGATTAAGCCTTAGTCCTAAATCTTGTTGCCAGGTTTTTGGTCGTTCCACTCGAGCGGGTCGTCTAGCGCTCGAGCGGAGATTGCACACTCCCAGTATTTTTGTGCTCTGCAAAACTTCTGCAAGTGTGATTTCTACGCTCGAGCGGATTTCCTGCGCTCGAGGGAGTAGTACAATTTTTGTGTAAGTTACGGGAGAAATCTACGCTCGAGCGGATGTACTTTATTCTTGTGTCTTGGCGCTCGAGCGGGCCTTATTGCATTCAAGCGGACCTAGTTTTTTATTCTTGACGCTTGAGTGTTGTGTTTTCCGCTCGAGGGAGAATGTCGTATAACAGAGGGCTGCTGGGCATTTTTTGAATCATTTTCTACACTTCCTCTCTCTCTCTTATTTTCCCAAAGACGATTTTGAGAGCCTCTGTCTCTAGAAACTCCCTTCTCTCTAGGGTTTGATCTAGTTAGAGTGCTTTTCCTCTCTTCGGCCTTTGTAAAAGTTGGGTTGATCGTTGAGGGCTTCGTTTTGATCCGAAAAGTTTGGAGTTTGGAGCATTTTGGTTTTGGTCTCTTCTCTCCTTTGTAGCTTCGAATTTGAGGTAGGGATTCCTACTCACTCTTATGGGTTTTGACCTAGATATTGAGTTTTTGTATAAATGGTTTGGGTTTTGGAAACTAGGGTTTCAAATGTATATTTTTGAAAAGAGGGTTTTGATTATTTTGGGACCATAAACATGTATTTGGGTTTCAAAATGAGTATGTTGATGTTGTTGGTAATATGTGGACTCTTGGAGTCAATATTGAGAATAAGGGGAATTATGTCATGTTTGGGTATATTACGGTCATTAATGTAATTAATGACATTTGTTGAAATTGTGGAATTTAGTTGAATATAATGAAATTGGCTCATTATGAGATGGGTTAGTGAAGTTGGATTTATTAATCGCTCACTTTTGGAAATATGGATATTTTATCTGTTGGTGCTTTTATTATTTGTTTAGAAATAATTGCTTTGGGCTACCGGTGGAGGGTAGTTTTGATTGTTGTAGACAATGCATGATGATTAGGCAAACTAAAACTAATCAATTGGATGTGTCATAGAGTATGATGGTCGAAAGAATACATTAACGTTATGTATTGATTGATTATGTATATAACCTTTGTGTATATACGTTGTGTGTATGGGAGGAGATAGGAGATGTACTCTACGGTTTAGGGGATGGACCTCTAAACCGAATATTGTTTAGGAGGAGATAGGGGATGGACTCCGTTGATACAGCTCATATGCTTATCAGTCAATGTGTTGATACAGCTCATATGCTTATCTATGAAAGTGTTGATATAGCTCATATGCTTATCTGTTGAAGTGTGGATATAGCTCATATGCTTATCTGTTGAGATGTTGATATAGATTATATGCTTGTCTATCGAAGTGTTGATATAGCTACTATGCTTATCTATTGTGAAATGGGAAATGTTTCACTATCTCATGTAAATTGTTGGCTAGGTTCTGAGTCGTAGTTATGAATTGTGAACTTGATAAGAAATGGAAAATGAAATGAAACACGGACACTTGTGTCATGTAATGAAAGTGGTGTATGAATTAGTTTAAGAGAGTCAAACATTTATAAATTGTTAATGTCTTGAATTCTTGCTCATATTGTGTTTAGCATATCCCTCTTGGGCGTTGGCTCACCTATATGGGACATCACTTTGGTCTGGTAGCATGCCACCTCCAAGGATGTAGCTTGGGAGGCTTGGGACTATTGGACCGTTTTGTGTTTTGGTTGTATTACATGTATATCCAGCCAAGGGCTTTCTTTGTATAGAGCTAGTGCTCCCTTTTTGTAACAAAGTGTTGACTTGGAAAGTTGTAGGCCTTAAGGGCTTTTAGTTTTGTTGTCAACATGTAATACATTTTGTAAGGATTACTCTGATGGAATACAATTATGCTTTATCTTCTTATGTCTAAGCACGCTATTCTTTGGTTGATTTATAGGTTTATTTTTGAGGGTGTTATAGGGAAAATCTTTGGGGTTTACGATTACACGAGAGGTATCGAAGTCGACCCTTCAAAATCAAGGCCATCTTAAAAATGCCACCACCAAGAATGAAAAAAGAGGTGCGAGACTTTACGGGTAAAGTGCAATTCATAAGGCAGTTTATCTCAAAATTAACCTTGACTTGTGAACCACTTTTTGGTCTCTGAAGAAAGGAAAAAGCTCCAATGGGATGGCGATGCCAAGCTACTTTTGAGCAGATCAAGAATACTTACAGAACCCACCCGTGTTGTCATCGCTGAGCCAAGGAAACCGTTGATTTTGTATCTTTCGATGGCGAGACTACAATGGGTTGCATGCTCGCACAAGAGTCTGAGGACAAGGTGGAAGAGCTATCTACTATCGAGCAAGAAGATCTTTGGAGTATGAGACCCGCTACACCCGTTGGAAAAGGCTTGCTTAGCCTTGGTATGGGCTACCGGAAGCTGCGGCACTACTGTTAGCTCACTCTGTAGCGTTGGTTTCAAGATTAGATCCCATCAAATATCTCTTGAGAAAGCACTTACGGGTAAGCTAGCTCGTTGGTTCTTTGTTGCTTTCCAAATTCGATCTGAAATATGTGACGCGCAAGTCAGTCAAGGGAAGAGCGGTAGTGGAGTTCTTAGCCGATCATCCAGTGGAAGGAGGTGAAGTAGTTGAGTACTTATTCCAAGATGAGGCCATTTTGCATATCAAAGACAAAACTTGGACTATGTACTTTGATGGAGCGTCAAACCAATATGGGTATGGGGTAGGAGTGTTGCTAATAGCACCCGACAATTCCCGTATCCCTCTAGCCTTCAAACTCCGTTTCAAAGTCTCAAACAACGAAGCAAAATATGAAGCATGCATTGCTGGTTTAGAAGCAGCCTTGGAACTAGGGGCAAAATGGTTGGATGTCATCGGGGACTCGAACCTGGTTGTATCTCAAGCGAAAGGAGATTGGAAAGTCAAAGAAGAAAAGATGATAATGTATCACCAGACCTTGGACTTGTTAATTCCTTGGTTTGAGAAACTAAACTTTGCTCATCTGTTAAGAGAGAACAATAGGTTCGCGGATTCACTAGCAACTCTATCTTCCATGATAGACATCCCTTTCGGAGTCCGGATGCGTCCGATTATCATTGACCAGAAATTTGCACCAGCCTACGAGTCGATTGCTGCTATAGATGAGGTTCAAGATGAGAACCCCTAGTACTCGATATGCGGAACTTTTTAGAAAAAGAGGCGTATCCACCAGGGGCAAATGCCAAGGATAAAAAGGCAATCAGAAGAATGGTCGTTCAGTTCATCATCTGCGGTGGTAAATTGTACAAGAGAGGTCATCTGGGAATGCATAAATTGTGCGTTGATGCCGAAGAATCGAAGCACTTAATGGAGGCCATCCATGGAGGAGAGTGCGGGCGCATATAAATGGGGTAATGTTAGCACGGAAGATCCTCGACAAGATTACTCTTGGTCCACCATGGAGAAGGATTATATCGGTTTTGTTGACGATGCCACAAATGTCGGATCCATGCAAACCGCATGCATATCCGCTTCTCGAAGCTGTACAATATGACTTCACCATGACCATTTCGGTTTGGGGAATCGATGTGATCGGAACATCACTTGAAGGGTCGAATGGGCATGAGTTCATCTGGTCATGATAGATTATTTTACAAAGTGGGTTGAAGCCCAATCTTATGCGGTGTTGAAGGCTTCACATGTTGCGAAGTTCATCGAAACAACATCATATGTCGTTACGGGTCCCGACGAGATCGTTTGGAACAATGGTTCCCCACTTCAAGAAGGAAGTGATTGATTTGTTGGAAAAAATACAATGTGGCTTTTCATAAGTCATCCACCTATCGACCGCAAACCAGCGGAGTAGTTGAGGCCGCCAACAAAACATCAAACACATTCTGCGAAGATGGTGGAAACCTACGGGGTGGCAGATAAGGCGCCATTTGCTTTGTGGGGTTCTGGGACTTCAATTAGAGCGTCTCTTTGGGCGACTCCGTATTCATTAGTTTCTGGGATGGAGGCCATTCTACCTATCGAGATTGAAGTTCTGTTGTTGCAAGTACTGGCTGAGTGTTAGATAGTAGAAGTAGATTGGCAGCAGAGCAGATTTGAAGAACTCATGCTCTTTGACCCGGTAGTGAAAGCAGCGTACCATGTTCAGGGTTACCACCGGAGAATCTCCAGGGCTTTTAACGAGAAGGTTAAGTCCAGAAATTTGAAAGAAGGAGATTTGGTGCTCAAAGATAATCGGGCTCCCATCCACGACCTTGGGGGCAAGTTCAGACCCAATTGGACGGGTCCCTACATCATTAAGTCTATCTGGCTGGGTGGGGCTGTCATTCTGATGGACCTAGATGGCCTAGAGTTCTCACAACCGATCAACATGGACAAGTTGAAGAAATATTACCCCTGAGAGGCTCGCTAGGCCGAAAACCTGAAAGGGCGACCTAGGCAAAAGTTAGAGCACAAAAAATTTGAAATTATAAAAACTGAGCTCGCAAGGTTGAAAACCCGCAAAGGGCGGCCTTGGCAAAAGTTAAAGCGTAAAAGGAAAGTGAAAATACCTGAGCGAACCTTAGCCTGAACTACGTAAGGCTTGATTCCCATCTTTGGGATACGTAGGCAACTTCATCCTGAAGTTCAGCCATAAACTTTTTCCTGATCAACTTTGTCCATTTGATCATCTCGGTCATCTTTGTCTATTCAACATTCAAGAGCTTTGGTTACGATCTCCGGTGCAGTGCAATTCAGACTAGGGGCAACATTCCAGTTGTTGGGATCCGAGGTTGTGCATCTTAGTGATAAATCTCAGGCATGTCCAGTTCTGATCCATATCGAAATTGGTTTTGAAAAGTTTTAATAAAAGTTGATTTTGTTCAAATTAATCTTTTTACAACTTAGACCATTTTTGGACCAAAGCGGAAAATTTTCAGTACCCACAACCTTCAATTTTATTGATTTCAATACAGAGTCCTCTTGCTCTTGCATACAAATTGAAGTTGTTTTCGGTTACATTCATAAAGAAAACTTGAAAGTACTAATAAAGCAATAAATCCAGGGTATAGCTAAGTCAGGTGTTCCTGTGCCCCCTCCTAGAGCTAGTCGAAGCTTCTGACACCAAAGTGGGCCCAATCTGTGCCTCTTCATTGAGCCAATCTATGCACTCATCAGACAAAGTGCAACTGAAAGTGGGAGCGGGGGCCAGGAGTTCTCTTATCCTCCATGCTATGGCATACCGAGCAAGCTGCGCCCCTCGGACCGGGAATGCAGCAGGGTACTCCATCCCCTCTAGGGGGCAAGCCTGATCATGGCTGAGCGCCTTTGGAACGAAGGAAAGCAAAACACGCAGTGCGTCAGACCAATCAACTGAATCCCAGTCTGCCGGGACATGCTATAGCTCATCGCCTGTAAATTGAGCCAAGGACAACGCCAAGCAATGCGGTCTGTGGACAAATGGCACATCTAGTTGAACCACCATCCCTCATCAAGGGCATCGACTAGGTGTCGTCGGAAGAAGTAGCCACGAGCCGAGTATGTTGGGCAAGAGTCCACAACCTATAACTTGTCCATCAACCACACCTGGGGAGGGATGAAAAATGAGAGATTAAAGAATAGAGAGGTGTACGTTGAGAGAAAAGTAAGATGAGGGTTTCGTGAGAAAAAGCGGGCACGAGGACCGAGTGATGTGAGCAATATATATGTGAGATAGAGTGGGAAACATTACCTACAGCAGTAGTGGACTCCCCGCAAATCTGGTCGTCTCTCGGCGATGAAAAACATCCAAGCCCATCAATGTCTTGGCCAATGACGTGGCAATGCAGCTTTTGCCATCCCTTAAGCCTTGGGCAACTTCAATCAGACGAACGCTAGACGCGCTGAAGCCCGGGGCAAGCAAAATGTGGGATAGCATGCACAAGCAAAGGGCATGTTGCCGAAAACCGTGCCAATGATGGTCGCTGCGGTCACCGGCATCAGAAAAGTGATGAATCAAACTCGGGATGTCCAGCATTCCACCATGAATTAAAGACCGAGCGTCGAGCATGGTAAGCCCACACATCCATCCTAAGGCTTGGGCGTGGCCGAACGAAGCTGGGGCAAGATTTCTTCGTTGCGCTCGGACTCCATCAAAGCTTGAAAATCTTCGAAGGTGGGACACACCTCTTGCCCGCAAAAGCTAAAGACATGTGTTACCGGATTCCAAAACCTTGTTGCGGCATGGAGAAAAGGAAGATCTTGAGTGCGACTCAGCGTGAATAGTGCATTCAAGCGAAGCCGGAAGTTCAACTTTTGAGCCATCTAAAGTAGCAATCAAAATTTGTGAGATTTTGGGTAGAAACACCTCCATTTTGATGTAAAAATGAGATGGAATAGAGAACCACAGGTGGAACCTCTTTAAAGGATAAAACCTTTGTTTGGAGGACACTTGTCAAAAATCTAGAGGTCGCCGGGCCAACTAGTCGACCGACCACTCTTTACAGTCGGCCGACCAACTTTGGTCGGTGACCACCCATTGGTCTCCAAGGCGAAAGCTGGTCGGCCCGGCCCTCTTAGGTGGTCGGTCATGAAGAAAGCGAGTTTTGGTCTTGTCAGAGCTTCTAGAAGAGCTCCTAGCATTTCCATGCGTTGGGAGTGTTGAAGGTCGCGTTTACCTCTGTTTGGATGCGTTCCGTTGCTCGGTTTGTCCGAAATGTATTTACTTATCGAGTTGTTATGAAGTCTTTGCTTATCGAGTTGTAATGCATTTGTTCATCGAGTTGTAAGTTTGTTTATTGAGTCGTCGAGTCTTCTACATTGAGTTGTTACTCTCTGCTTGTCAACATTGTTAAGTTTGCTTATCGAGTTGTAAACTTGCTAAGGTTTTGTTGTTTCTTAGTAAGTTAGGTTGCTTAGTTTGTTGCATCGGTTCACTACCTGACTTGGCAATATTCGATGCTCAATTTTCATTCAATCTCATTTTTGTGCAAAAGATGCGATGTGATGCTAAGAATACAAAATGCAACATTTTTTGAACAAAAAGCTGTTTCATTCCATCATAGCTTCTTTTTACAACATTTTACAACAAGGGTACAAGTGTTCTGAGAAAATAAAGCGCCTAAGCTAATGTGCTACAACTATTAGTAAAAAGGAAAATAAAGCGGGAACATATGCATCGGTGCCATCAAGCTCAAGATCGAGGCTCTCTTCATCCTCTTATTTCATGACCTCTGTACCACCCCATGGCACCATCATCGAGTTGGGCTGCTATCCTCGCGATCCTCCCGGCATCACCTCTACTCTCGGGCAGGGCGAGTCCTCCTCTCTATCTGCGGATGTCTCCGTGAGGATGCGTAGACTCCTCCTCCTCGCTAGACTCCTCGTCATCTATGGCGGGTGCTCTGTGCCTACCTCATCTGTGAGGCAGAGTCCCTCCCGGCTCTGGAGAAGGCCTGGATGGCCCAGCCTGTAGCAATGGCATCTGCAAAAGTGGGCAATTTGAATACATTAGCCAATATGTATATCAGATATCGATACAAGAAGCTACATAGAATTGGTGCATCTGAATCTGGTAAATGAATGTGGTGTGTGTCAAATGTGCTCTACATATCACGATCAACCAATGCGATGAAATGGTCAAATTTAGCATGTCATCAAGTATGATAAATCTTGAGAAAAGCTGAAAAATGCGAAACACCGACGATGAATAGCTGCGTCTCCCTCTGTAGGACCATGCCCTCGAGCGAGGCCATCACTCTGAGCAACCCATCCATGTATTCGCCAAAAGGCTCTGATGCAAGTTCAAGTCATTAGTAAATGAATGAATGTCTAAATATATATCTGACGATAAATGAAAGCTATAAAGCATCTGGGTGGTGAGTCGGGTCTCGACATATCGGTGATCGAGCGATGGAGGCTCTAGTGGAATTGGGTAAGATGTCCGTATCGCTATCTGTCGGCTCGGTCGGAGATCGGGCCACCTGCGTCTTGATAAGTCGAGGAATCGGGAATCTGTGCGGCCCCACTCCTCGATGTGTCGGCCCTACTAGTCGAAGGAACATCTGCGGCCGGGCTCGGTGGCGATGATGCACCGGCGACCCTCCTCGTGGGAGTCTGAGATACCTATCAGTGGAGGCATCAAGTACATATAGCGGTAGGTCGCGTACTCCCCCTCGTCCAGGAACAGCATAACATCATTACCCAATATAGCCATCTCAACCCCCTAGTGAGTGAGATCCTTAGTGGACCGCATGTCCTCTGGAGGTCTTGAGGATATCTGATCGGTGGTGACGTCGACATAAGCGATCTCCTAGAAACCAGGCCACCTTAGCTGGCCCCTCAAATAAGGTCCTATATCGAGAAGCAGACCATCCCCTAGGGAATTGGAAACGGATGTCTCCTTCCAAGGGCGCCTAGAACGCCAAGTGATCTGCGGATAACGATTGCATGGTGATTAGATATTGTAAATATGCAAGATGAATCAAAAGTGAAAACATGAAGCGAGAATGCAGATTACCTCGATCGCCCGCCTTTGTGTCAAAAACTACATGGTAGGGGCGAGTCTCCCAAACCCTCGTGGCATCGACCCTCAAATACTTGAGAATAAGGGATCACGAGAGGCACCGCCACCTCAAGCTCCGGGGCTAGCGACGGAAAGTACGCGTAAACCCATAGCTGTGGAAAATAGGGTAGAGGCCATCGAGAATCTGAGAATATCTGAGAAAATCTGAGTCTTTGAGTGCGAGAATGTGGAATCTGAGAGTGCAAAGTGTGCGTGTGTACGAGATGATGAAAGCGAAATGTAAATCAAGGCGAGAAGGTACCTCCCGAGCTCTCTAGTAGCCGCCAACTATGTTTCCCGTCATGCGGAGAGTCGCACTCATATAACGATGAGGGTAGCAAAGCGCCACTCGATCATCTTGGTTGACGATGTGAGTCAACCAAAGCAACGGCGAATCTGATCCAATAGTGTTCCCCCTGTCGAAGAACAAAGTGGTCCTAAGGAGGAACATCAAGAAACCTCGAGCGTACTGCTCTATCTCCTCAAGTGTCTCGGACGTACTCCCCCTATACTTATACTGCACGGGGAACCAAGTGTATCTGACTCTGTTCGAAGATCGGTCAATCGGTGGGCGTGCTTCCAACAGATAGATCTAGGAAGCCTCCCACTCGCCCATATCCTCATCGTAGGGGACAGTCGGCCGGCCACATCAAGGCCAGTCAGCATAACAAAGTCGAACGGGGTCATCGTCATATCCCCGGTAGCTGAGAAGTGAAAAGAGTTGGTGGTGTCCCACCATCTCTCCTGAGTGCCACCATCAAGGTCCTGCTCACAGGGTAACGTGATAGCCCTGCGCAGAAAGGTCCAAACCCCGCCTCGTCCATGAGATGGCAAACGGTATCTGGAAGCTCCGTATACCAGTCCCTGGTAACGATCGAGCCATAACCTCGCGTCGAACGGGAAGATACCTGCATTCAAAATGAACAGATGTATTCAGTTTCAGAATGAAATATATAAGCTGCGTGCAAACAGAAAATGGGCTGCGTGTTCAGAAATTCAAAAGTTTGCGCTGCATGTTCAACTTTCAACAAGTGTGTGTTGCGTGTTCTGTCGAGAAAATGAAATTGCGTGTTTGAAATTCAAAAGTTTGGGCTGCATGTTACTTAATCGAGAAAATCTTTGCGTGTTGAAATTCAAAAGTTTGAAATGCGTGTTCAACTTTCAGCGAGTGTGCTACGTGTTCTGTCGAGAAAATGCGCTGCGTGTTCAGAAATTCAAAAGTTTAGGCTGCGTGTTCAACTTTCAACATGAGTGTGCTGCGTGTTCACAATAAAAAAAAAGGCTGCGTGTTAAAAAATTCAAAAGTTTGGGCTGCGTGTTCAACTTTCAAACAAGTGTGTGCTGCGTGTTCACATTCAAAAAATGAGCTGCGTGTTCAACTTTCAAACAAGTGTGTGCTGCTTGTTCACAATCAGAAACCGAGCTACGTATTCAGAAATTCAAAAGTTTGGGCTGCGTGTTCAACTTTCAAACAAGTGTGTGCTGCGTGTTCACAATCAGAAAATGAGCTGCGTGTTCAGAAATTCAAAAGTTTGGGCTGCGTATTCAACTTTCAAACAAGTGTGTCTTGAGTGTTCTAATCGAGAAAATGAAATGCATGTTCAAAAATGCAGAAGTTTGGGCTGCGTGTTCAACTTTTAACAAGTGTGTGTAGTGTGTTCACAATCAAAAGTTCGAGCTGTATGTTCAAAATGCAAAATATGCAGTGTTGTAAGCTGCATGCCAACTAAACAAAATCTTGTCTTTGTGGTGTGTGCTAAAATGAGCAAAGTATGGTCATATATCGGCCGTGTGTCGAATAGGCGGATGGGCGTCTTGAATGTGTTTAAAACAAGCGGATGAAATACATAGCAAAAGCATGAAATATGCGAAAAGGCATAATACATTGCGAGAATGTAAAAATGAAATACTACCTCTCGTGCCTAGTGAAAGAGGTGAGACTCGGCTCGGTGGCAATAGATCCACAGGTGCTCGTCGGTCAAAGTCGGTAAAATGATAAAAAGTGGTCGGAGGTAAGGCGTGCTCCTAAGGATGATACCTCTCGGGATCAAAAGGGCGAACTCTCGGGGCAAGGACATGATGTCGGCTCACCCTCGACACCTAGAGAACCTCCTTTGTGGGGAAAGTGATGCGCCATCTGAAGAAATCTGCAAAAAAGAGCAAAAATGAGCAGAAATGAGCGAAATGAGCCAAAATGGAAAAAAAGTCAACAAAAGTCAACTCTCGGGAAATGAAAAAGTCAACAAAAGTCAACTCCCGAGAAAATGTCCCAAATTTTGAGACAAACATACCTCAAGTGGCGGAAATGGAGAAAGAAGCTCCGAAATCAAATTCTAATCTGTTCAAAGTGAAGAAAATTGAAAGTTTTTGCGAAACAACTTTGCGTGGGGCATTGGAAAACGCGTATAAAGTGCAGATTTGAGGGGGAAAATGGTCTAGGAAGCAAGAGGAGCTAATTTTGGTCTTGGGGTTGTGAACAACAGTGAGTTGGACAAGAGGATTTAAAGAGCCGAGCATAAAAGGACAAAAATGCCCCTGTTTTGGTAAAGTGGTCGGCCGACCAGGTTTTTTGGCAGGCCGACCACCCCCTAGGGAACTACTGGTCGGTGGCCCTTGTTGGTGGTCGGTGGCACTCCTGAGTGGTCTCCAAGGTCTCTTTGTTCTCCCTACAAATTTTGGTGGTGATCAGAGTCCTCGACTCTCGGGAAAGTACAAGGAGAGTGCACTTTTCGGAGCGAAATGCCTCCTGAGAACTTCAAATCAATCTTCAGCGTGTGGCTCGTTGTTACTCGCCAAGATCAAGGTGTATTCTTTTTTAGTGCGTTGCGACCCCTCAGGAATGCGTCGGAGGTCGCGTTTGAATCTCTCTCTTGAGGCTTGCGTCCTTGCTCGATGTTTTGTTTCAAACATGCTTTTGAAGTCGCACTTATCTGCATTGTTTTGCATGTCACTTGCATTATTATGCACATCGCTGCATTGTTGTGCACATTTCAGGCATTGTCATGCCCCACACTTAACTTGCGTTGTCACGCGCGTTTCTCTTGCATGCGATGCACCATGTCTATCGCATTCGATATAGTGTTGAACATATGTTGCTAACTATGTTGTGCTGTTAAGTTTCTCTCTTTTGTAGGCGCGATATTGTATGTCTGATTCATTAATTTGATGCGACGAGCGATATTGTAAATGCAGTTCATTTGAAGGTAGTGCGACCATCTGAACAAGGCGGTATTATATCTTCTCCGTGTGAGACATAGCGAAATTGAATAATTCTCCGCATTCTTAATGCATGAAATGGAGTTTTGCTTTGCATTCTTGCTTAAAAGCTTGCATTTATTGTGAATATTTGCTTCATTCTGACTTCTTTGCTGCGTGATCATGAGTTACGTTTGGCCTACGGGCCCATCTCTTGTTTATCTACTTTGTTAGTCTAAGTCTTGGTCTTGTCAAAAATGGGTTGTCTCTAGGCTTTGACATTCCTCCGTCACTTATGACTTTCGAGTTACATCAAAGAGGGAGCTGTAGACACCCCATTTTTAACCGACCTTAAGACTCGGACATCATCGATTGGCGCCGCGGTGATTGCGCATGTTGTGCTCGTTACGAGATTCTGAGTCTCGGCGAGAAACCTTGACTCGGACTTGGGACTCTTTTGTGCTTTGCCTCGATTTGTGAACCAAGTTCTGTTTTCTCTTCCCGAAGGGAGGGAGAGGTCTTGTAGACCATCTCTCAGTGGCCGTAGGCTACTTTTTTGGTCATCGACCACTGTTCCCGTTTGGAGACCAGTTTCCGATTTTCGGAGCCGTCAGCCGTGCGCCTCGATTCGGGACTGCTTAACTTTCTCCGTTTGCTCCGGTTTTTGGTACACACCTTGTTTCCTCACTCTAGAGGACAACGTGGCGGAGACCACCTTCGTGATCGCACGCCACTTCGATATATGATCGGTTTTGGGGCACTTTCGGTACGTTTGACCCCGACCCCTCGTTTTGCATCCGTTTTGGTTCATTTTTGGCATGGACCTTATTTTCATTGATTGAAAGGTGGTACAAGGGTAGGAGACCACCTTTTCTCCTTGGAGACCACTTTTCCCCCGCCAGCCAGTTTTCTTGTCAGATAACTGGTCTCCCTCATCTTTTGAGCCACATTTCCTGGTCTCCCATACCACCACTATCTTGCATTCAAGGTGGAGACCACCAATCAGGGCTGCCGACCACCTTTCATCAGCTTCAACCTTTTGAACTGGTCGGCCGACCAGGGGAAGTGGTCGGCCAACCACTGGCAGTCGGCCGACTCTCTGCGATCTTGTCTCGATGAGTTGGTTCAGTATGCCGGTGGAGGCACATTGGATCCTCCATGCCCTTGGTTTGAAGCTTCTAGGAGAATCTTTGGACACTTTGTTCTATAAAGGAAGGGCTCCCCTTCCTTGTAGAGGGTTCTGAAATTAGTCTAAGGCATACATATATCTCTCTTTGTATCTCTACACTTAGGCTTAAAAAGAGTGAGTTTCTTGGCCCCATTGCCCACCCCTTAATAGACACACCCTTCCACCCTTGCTTGGAGGTTCTTGGAGCTTGTTTTCAGAGGTTGAGGGCTGCATTTTTGGTCCAGAAGTTGCTGGAGTTTTTGAGCTTCAAGGGTAACACACTATCCCCCCTTTTAAGCTTTATTTTGCTTCATCTCTTAGCTATACTTTCAAGCATTTTTGAGCTTGATGTTAGCGAAAAAATTCTTATTTTGAGGTCCTTATCATGTTTGCTTAAGATCATTTTTCTGTTAGGGTCATCTACCCCTTGCATGCTTGTTTTCACCTTGTTTTGAGCCATGCACTTAAGCCTTTGCATTGGCCTTTTATTTGGCCTCTGAGCCACAGAAATCAATGGATTTTCGTTGGCTAGCATGCTATTTTGAGTGCCAAAATCGAGAGGGTGACCCTCTCTCTCCTTATTTTGTTTTCTAGCATATTTGGCCTAACAAAGGCCCTTACTTGCATGCTTCTAAGCTTGGTTCAGGCCTTTTTGAGTGAGTTTTAGGACCTACATAAGCTCTGTCGAGCTGGTTTTGCCATATTGGGTGTCCATCTTGCATGTGTAGAACAACCCTCTTCATAGCATATCAAAGGAGCATATGTTTGTATCATTTGGAGGCCTATTTCAGGCACTTTTGGTGACTTTTGGGACCTGCCTAGCCTCTATCCATGGCTGGTTTGGTCCCCATTTGCTTACCTCTTGCATGTGTAGAGCAATCCCTTTCATGGCTCATCAAGGAGCACCTCATTCTTGCATGCATGGACCATGTTTGATGAGTTTTGGGCTTTATTTGGCATGTCATACCTCTGAATTTTCTTGGTTTAGTGGCCTCTTGAATGCTTTGTATACTTGTAGTGTAAACCCTCTTCACTAGCTTGTATTACATGTTGTTTTGGCCCTTGATTCTAGCACTTTTGGCCATGCCCTAAACTGATGTTGTGCATGTTTTGGACTTCCTTAGCTCTATTTTCATGTTTCATGGTGAATAATGCTTGCTATGCATAGTTGTAGTGTAATGCCCATGCCTAGCTTTGAGTTTTGAAGCTTCTTGTATGCTTGAATGGTGGTGTTTCCATGTTTTGGGGTCATTGAGCATGTCATTTCAGATCCTATACTTGTTCCATATTCCTATGTTTTCCACTCTTTAAATGTGTTTGAGAGTGGTGCTTAAATACCTCATTTATAGGCCATTGCATGAGCTCCATTTCCATGCCTTTCAAGCCATCATTTTAGTCCATTTTCCTACTATTTTGGGCTGCATAGGGACTATTTGGGGCGGATTGGTAATTTGTTCATTGCTTTGCATACCTCTAGGGTAATGTCGCTTCACTAGTTCGGTATTTGAGCCTTCTAGCATGCATTGTGTGAGCTATTTGCATGATTTGAAGCCACTTTATATGTCATTTCAGAGCTGGAGAATGTGTGATTGTATGCCATGTTTTATCCCTTGCCATGCCTTAGTAGAGTTGCACTTTGTGCCTTAGGTTTGGTCCCTCGCATTGTGCATGTTTGCATAAGTGTTGTTGCCTTAATTTCATCATGTTTGGCCACTGATTTGGGTGTGGCTGAGGCTCACCTATCTTGGTTTAAGTCCATCTTGCATTGTATATGTCATTTAGTCCATGTTGTTGCATGATTGACCATTGCATTGTGTATGCCTTGATCATTTCATTGTTAGTCTCTACGTGTGCATTGCGTATGCCATCTAGTTTTCGTGTGCATTGAGTATGCCATTGATTATTCCATAGCATTGTGTATGCTAGTAGCGTGTTTGCATATCATCATCTGCATGTTTGCATCATTTAGTGGCATTATGTTTAGGTTGCATATTAGAGTTGCATTCGTGCATGCCATGTGTATTGCATTGTGTTTGGAGTAGGGTTTAGCCCAAACACGGAAGCAGTGGCGTTCGTACTCCAAGTAATGGCGTGCCTCGATTCTCGATCGCCGATACTCCGGATTACCCATGATGGAGTTTAGGCCTTGTTATGTTTATATGTGCATTCATTTTACATCGAGTCGTGCAACGACTCCTCGGCCATCATGCATTGAGATCGTGATTGGTGACCACGAGGATCGAGGATCATATTCCTAGAGCCTATGCAATGAAGGGAGAGTGGTCATGCACACATATGTTGAAAATACTTTGCCATGCCCTTTCTCACTCTCTGTTGCGACAAGCGAAACGGCAGCAAAAACAAGTCGGCTGACCTTTTGGAGCTTTGTACAATGTTCGAGAACCGTTGCAAGCGAGGCAAATTGGGGCATCGCGATGGATTTCCCGACAAAGGCGACTCAAGCATGCATGCATCCTTCATCATTCGGCGGTAGGCGATCCATTTCATGTAGCATTGCATGCTAGTTTTTTTTGCTTTCTTCGTTAATTTGTTAATTAATGTTGTGTAATAATTAGCTGTAATTCGTTATTCATTTTGGTTGTGTAATATTTATTCAGACCCTTCGAGGAGGGCAATGCTGTAATAAGTGTGAGTGTGTTTGTGATGCATGTCTTCTAACCCCACATCTTTCTCCCTTTTATTTACCAGCTTATGATGGTTAGATTAGGGCACGTTTCAATTAGCATACTTATACTCGCATGTTTGCACTCATTCATCTGTCTTGTATGCACTAGGCTCGACGCATCATACTAACTGCATTGTATTTCAATTCTGAGTTGAATACGTGTATCAGTTGTTGCATTTCATATGCCATTTTAGAATAGCTGAGCCTATCTTAGTTGCATTTTTACATGTGTTGCATTAGGCATTTCAGCATAGTTAGGATCATGCGTTGATTTCTAACATAGCTTTTGTTTTGGCTCGGAGTACTCGGTAAGTGTTTATGCTTTAGCATCCTTGCATGTGTATGAGTGACTGCCATGATAGCATGCTTACCATGAGGCTAACTACTTATGTGATATAACTGCCTAAATGCCTGTCGGTGAATGTTGAGTTATTTGAATTGGAACAATTCATCGATTATGAGTTTTAAGCCCACTTGAGAGTGGCAAAATCATAATTTTCCTAAGCCCACCTGAGGGTGGCAAATCCACGTCTTAGCCTACTTGCGAGTAGCACCTTCAAACCATTTTCAAACAAACATAAAATGTTTTGTTCCAATTCAAGCGAACCAGTCTAGACTTGTATGCTATGCGCATCACATAGTAATTCTAGGCTAATAACTAGGAATAAGAGCACATAATGTTTTCAAAACTTCGATATCATGGTTAGTAGAGGCGATCTTTGATCGGGCGGCGAGATAACTCCGATGACCTTCCCCAATCGTACCCAAGTTCGAGCGAGGCAACTTTGGTGATAGCGGATCGTGGCCTTAGGCACGAGTCGGGGTTTCCTAAATTCCCAAAACAAAATATTTAGGTAGCGACTATGTATCTATGGCAATGTCCATGTTTGGCACTTCTTTCTAAAAATCAGTTTTTCAAAACGATTTGCCGGATTTAGACTCTTTGGTGATTTATTGATCTTGCATTGCACTTTGCGAGATTAGATTCAGAACCGTGACATTTGAGTCTGAACTGCAGTAAGCCCAATGAACAGAATGGGATTCCCTCCCGGAACGTTCGGGGACGTCTACACATTGATTCTGGCTCTTCATGTAGTAGAATCCCCTCGGATGAATTACTTAGAAATGCTGGGCCCACTTCAAACCCACCATTCACCAGCATGTTGTCTACAAAATATGTATTGGAAGGCTTAGCAATGACTAAATATGAAGTTGACTGTGTTTTGATTTTGACATCTTTTAAATCGAGTGTAGACTATGTAAAAATTCTTGAGACACGGAACTATCCTATCTACAATTTAAAATGCGGCGATTGCTTGAGACAACTTTTTCTTCAAATTTTAATTTTGAATTTGTCAATTTAAAAATTAAAAGAACCAATTGGAGGCAATGCTTGGGTTGGGATGTCAAAATAGGTGTTACTTTCTTGGCATCATAAACAAGTATATATATAAATTAATATATATATATATAAGAACCGCTTAATTGCTTCATATTCGTCTTTTCTTTTTGATTTTATCCTTTCATTTTGAATGATTTATTAATGGTGGCCTATATATTGAATGAAGATTTTTTCGTGGTGATACAAACATTCTCAGTCAATTATACCATAGGTTTTTTGTAATTAATTCTGTGAACATTCTTGGTTAATCATGAAACAGATTTTTTCATAATTACCCAAACATTCTTGATCAATTATGCAATATAAATCTTTTATTTTTTAACAAATACACCCATAAGATTTGTTTAAAATATGAATCAGTCTTATAATATTAGAAATTACAACTACCGTTTGTTATAAATTTTCATTTAACACAACGCTCAGGAAAAAAAAAAATCTTCTATACAATAATAAATTATCAAAATTGTTTATTAAAAAATATTTCTCATATCATGAAAAATTGTTAATTGACTTAATGATTTATTTATCAACAAAATGGTTAACTGAAAAATATTTTTCATGTCATTAAAAATTGTTAATTTACTTAATGATTTATTTATTAATAAAATTGATCATTTGTTATGCAAGTATGATTTATGTATTAATAAAATTAGTGATATATATATATTCTTTTTCTTCTTAATAGTTAAATTGAATTATCTTAATAGGTTTTTAGATGAGATAATTTTATTAGTATTTATTTTATATTTATCTATTGAGAAAAATTACACATCAAATTATTATTATTATTATTATTATAAATTCGGAAGAAATGTTAAAAACTCATAAATTTACCTTAAATGATATGATAATAAAATTGGAATCTACATCATTGGGTGTATAGCAAATCAAAAAATGATACATATCATACCACATAATTCTATTATATATCTAATGATTTATTCTATTCAATTTCATAGAACAATATTTTAATTTTTAAAAATTTATCAAAATACAAAACTTAAATATAATGTAATAATAGCATGTGCCTTGCATGAGCCTTCTTAAACTAGTATATGTATAAGAATCACTTGGGCTCATATTTTTTCCCCGATTTCGCTCTCTGAGTTGGAATTGTATTTTTAGTTTTTTATTTTGCCCTTTTATTTCATATTATTTCTCAATATTAGTGGTTACTAATTTGGATGAAGGTTTTTTCATAATTATGTAAAAAAACGTAGTCAGTTATAAAACATAAATATTTTGATTTTGAATAAATTACAAATACACCTCTAAGATTTTCTTTCCTATTTTGCCTTTAACTTGTTTTTGAAATTGCTATTTTGTCTATTAATTTGATTGGTAAAACAATTTGGGTGGCCGCCTCTAAGAAATTATGTAATAAATATGCTCATGAAAGTGGGGCCGCTTTCTATGAGAACAAGGCTTATTCTCAAATATGCTCATGAAAACTGGGATTAGCACAAGGCCGTAATGTGCTAGCTATTAAAGTTCATGTCAACACCTAGATTATTATGTGTGAGCAGTAATTCTTTATTTCCCCTAAGTAGTCATAGTTCAAGTCTAAGACCACTACTGACTCTGGAGTAGAGGTTGTTGTTTCACTAATGAAGGTTCAATGCAGAGCACACCTTCATGATGCATATTAGTCTACCTTTGTTTGATAATCTCTCTTATCCTTGTTGATATTAAAATGAGTGGGGGATTGTTGGACTATTTTAATATCTTTTATTTATTTATATATATATTTTTATTCATGAATGTTTTTTGTTTTATTCATGAATCTTATCTTGTTCATGAATGAAGTTCAATTAGAATTCATGAACTTGGTGGTGAAGTTATTATTTGGAGTCTCTCCTTTTCTCTTGTTTAATGATCATTATTTCTTGGTGTAATTTGCAAGGTCCTAGTGGCCTATAAATAGTTCTTCTCATCTACTCTTTTCTATACCAACACATCAACTATTTTCTATACAAGAGAAATTACTAGCAAAGAAGGGTGTTTTTCTTGGTAGAGCTTTGGGTTCACCATCTTGTGTAGAGTTTATACGAACCATACGACAAGTGGTCGGGCTGTTGTATCTGGAGGGACAAGTCATAGTTTTGTATTTCTTTGCATCGGTATTTGGGTTCTTTCTACATAATGAGCTTGATCTCCTTAAAAAAAGCGAGATATCGTGCCTCAACTTTGATCTATTTGTATCTCTTTTTCTTTGCATCATTTATCAATACAATATAATTTTTTACGGTATTTTTACCAACAATATATGCTTCCTCTATGTTAAATTTTTAACTCGCTCTATAATCAAGTTCTCTCTCTCTAGGAATAGGAAAGCAACCACGGCACAACTTCAGTTATTTTGCACTTCATAAAAGGAGGTGAATAATCAACTTTTTCATCTTTTACTTTTCTCTTATCTTTTTCTTCTTCCTTTTCCCTATGCTCGAGTTGAAGAACTTGGAAATCACCTTTGATTAGTTGAATTATGTTTGTGGCCCTCAAACATTTTTTTTTATGGTATTAACTAGGATGATATTATTGATAAGATTGTGAGAGATAAGTTATATAATGAAATTAGATGAGATAAAGGATTAGATATATATAGAATTATAAAAATAAGTTATATGGTAACTCTTCTCCCATATAAATTAAAAATGAAAGTTAATTGAAAGTCGATAGAGGTAGAAGATTGAAAGTTAATTCATCTAGGATAACTTACACCATAAGATAAGTAGATGGGATAAAGAGATTGATAGAGGTAGTGTGGTATATGTTATCGTTATAATAAGATAAAAAGACACAATTATTTTAAATTGTTAACTGAAGGTGCAAAAATAGTCCAGAAATGCCTAATACCTTCAATACCATAATTCCTACATATCCTATCAATTCCCTATTTTTTTTTCCTTTTTATTTCTCATACTAATATTAAAATTATTTAAAATTTTATTCAAAAGTTTACAATGAATCTAAATATTTTTTCTTTAAACTTATACTGCATCGTAAATTCCGTACATAAACAATGGTACTAACGATAGACCATTCCCCCATAATTTAGCTTCGTAGTGGACAACTACCTTAAAAAAAAAAAAAAAAAAAAAAGGGAATGGTAGTGGATAACACTATATTGTTCACAATTTTTAATCATATAAAGTCAAAATATTTTGTTGAATTTTCTAAATTTATTTATGAAATGTTTTTAAAAATAGTTCGGTAAAAAAATAAAATAATATTCACTATTTTATATGATTCTCTCTTTTTTGGATCGGAAATAATTTTTGAAAAAAAATTATATTGATGTTTATCAAACTAAATTCTAATTTTTCAAAATAAAAATTTATTGAAAACTCGGTCGTTTGACAATTGACTTTTTAAAAACTTTTTTGTTAAAAACAATAAAAATCAAAAAAATTATTTATCATCAACTTAAAAACTTTTCACATTGTCAACGGGTCGAGCCCCTTGGGCATTGACCAATTTATACTCTTATTAATGTGAATGTTAATATGTCAATGTGAATATTCACATTGTCAACAATGGGCAGGGCATACCGCATACGTGGGCGGGTTTTGAGGCGACCAGTAGCGGGCTAATTTTACACTTATATCAATGTGAATGTTAACATATCAATGTGAATATTCACATTATCAACAGGCTAGGCCAATTTTACATTCCTACCAATGTGAATTTTAAAATATGAATGTTCACATCATAAAATTGCTAACCGTTCAAAAAATATTTATAAGGGTATCAAAATTAAATATAAGGGCATAAGTGTTCAAGAAAATAGTGTAAATCAAGAAAAAGGACTTTATGGAATAAAACTATACATACATGGGGCTAAATGGGTTAAAAAATTCCTTCATGGACTTCTTGGGTTAAAACACTTCTAAATGGGATTTATCAATAAAAATCCCATAAATGGATAATCAACATGGTTGATTCTCTGTTTCTTCTGAATATTTTTCTTTATAAACCAACCACTCTCTACATTCTCCCAATTCAGCACAAATAGCAGAGCAATTAAAAGAAAGAGAGAGAGTGAACAACTACTACTAGGCATAATGGGCAGTAGTGAGAGCACCCAAAGCTCCTCCAATGGCGAAAGTGGGACTCCGAAGAAGACAGTGGCTTACATTCTTCTTGCTCTTTATTGCAGGGGTGGTTCTTGTGGGGTCGGGCCTAGCTATGCTAGCATCATCATCTGGCTCAGAAGAACAAAAGGGTAACAAGAAACTGATGGTAGCACCAGGATCAGGAGGGGCCTCTCATATCCCTAGGAAAGATTTTGAGAATGACCCAGCTAGTTATTTCATAACCATCGTCTTAAGAGTGGAAGATGAACAACTTGGTCTTATGGGCTTTGGCAGAATTGGGTTTCTTTTGTTGTTCTCTTCTTTTTGAAGCTAGCTGTGGTTCGATCCTGTTGGTCTAATAACAAGAATATGTATATATAGTTTTGGTTTTGGCATGTTGGCCAAGCATCTTTTATTTTTAAATATTGTGTCTTCTCTTATGTTGTAATGCAAAATCAATCCCTAAGCTAAATTATGTGAAAATCTTTCCTGTGGATGAATCTTCATTTTTGAATCAATATGTTTGGATTGGGTGATTTGACAATGAAAAAAACCAAAAAAAAGTAACCCGTGTTTCCTATATCCGGCGCCAATTCCTTCCACTTCTCCTCCGTCGTACCCATCAAATTCCCACCCATGTTCCCCACCGCCGCCGACAATTCCTTGGACTTCTCTACTGCATAGTTCATCAGACTCCCTGCTCCCATCTCTTTCTCGTTTTCTCTCAGCATCACCCTCACATAGTTCATCACTGAAATCACTGCTCTCTCTCTCTCTCTCTCTCTCTCTCTCTCTCTCTCGTTTGATTATGGCCCATTTTAAAAAAATTGAGTTTTTTTTTGTTTTCTGAGTATTTTTATTTCCACTGTATTTTTTTAATATTTTAAATAATTTTTTTTTCTTTTTATTAGTTACATGTAATCTGATTACAATTAAAAAGTATAAAATTTGCGAAAAAAATCTTTAAAAAAGTTATTACTCTAAAAAAAAAAACCAAACTGAAATTTAGTATTTTTTTGTATTTCTCTTGTATTTATTGCTTTTTTTTTAATTATGGATTTCTTCACAAATTTTGTATTTTTTAAGTACATCTTGATTATTTGTATCTAAAAAAAATGATTAAAATATGAAAAAAAATCCACCAAAACATAACATATACAAATTCAAGCTCAAAAAATAATTTTTGAAAACTCAAAACTAAATAGGGTACACAACTTAGAGGTGAAGCAACTTCTTCCTCTTTTCCTTTTTCTTTTACTTTACTTTATGATTCTCTGTAGATTAAGGATTTGAAGCGTAATGTGTGGACAGGAAGTGCAAAAGAATGATTTCATAAATTCTTACTAAAATTTATTATCCAAACATAGTTTTAGGATAAATTATATCGATTTGGCTAATTAATAAATTATTATTAAATAGCAATTTTGGTAAAATTATACCACCTTTTTTTGCAATATAAATTTGATAATGTTTTATCTTTTTACATGTGGTGGCACAAGAATAATGTGACAGAAAAGTATAAGCTAGTGGGATAGAGGATCTGAAGCCCTTTTCTTCATGGCAGAGGTTTTGCTTTATTTCTTTATTTCTTTGTGGAATGATTAAAGAATAGTCTTGGCGATAGTCATGTTCCACCATAGTTTAGTTTGCAACCATGCTAGAGACCTCGAGGATTGAGGCTCACCTTGAATCATTTTTTTTTTTTTTTATTTTTGCTATGTTAGTTGGTTTATTTATTTATTTATTTATTTGAATGGTGGTTATGTGTACCTAAATCCTAAACCTTAAATTATAAATCCTAAATTGTAAATCATAAAATTCTAAACCTTAAACTCTAAACCCCAAATCTTAAATCCTAAATGCTAAACCTAAAATCCTAAACCCTAAACCTTAAACCCACTCCTACATAATGACCCTTGCAAAAAAAAAAAACAATTTGAGGCATTTGTGCCTCGAACCCAATCTTTATTCTATAGCTTGGTAGTGGATATCATTATTCATGTTGACCATTTTTTATCATAAAAATTTTGGAAAAAATTATAATTCAGTAGATAAGAAGAAAAAAAATTACAAAAACATGGGAGCGGTGCAACTTTGCACCCAGTTATTTTGAGTTGCACCCTAGAGTTTTTGAGTTACACCCACTATATTTTTGTAATTTTTTCCATCTTATAAAGCTGAGCGATAATTTTTCCAAAATACTAAACATTGACTAAGAAATCATTGATTAGTCTTTGCTACTTCTAAGCGTACTAGGAATAATCAATTAACTTTAAAAGGACCCAATCTAATCCAAGAACTGTCCTAGTCTTATTTTTAATGTCCAAAATGTGTTAGTCATTAAACTAAAAAAATATATACAAAAATATCTAAAATTTAATTTATTTGCGATTCAAATTCACACCAAATTTAAATTAACAATATAAAATCTTAATATTTTTTCTGGTTACATAGAAATTGGCCTAACCACTTTCATCAATTATGGTGCTGCTTTTGCTTTCATAAAAAAAAAAATGACACTTTAAAAAGACTCAATGTCAATCCAAAATCAATAAATCTACTCACCCATAAAATGGGTAAAGAATTTGTCAAGAATGGGAATGTATGGGTGAGATTAGATGAGTGTAATGTAGGGTCCATGTGTACAATAAATCTTGATCACATATTGATGTCTTTTGGTAAAATTCGAGATAAAAATTATATATATGTAGCATTATTGACCTCGTTTATAATGTCTAGATTTATATTTGTTATATATATATATATATAATAGCGTATGCCCGTATCTGAAGACACGATATAAATAATGTTGAGAATAAAATATAAGTATATGTGAGTGTACTTTTTTTTTACTTTCCCACAAAAACACGTGTCAACACCGGATATTGCCGGTTCACTATCCGTCATCGACGCAACGGCTAATCTCGCCAAGCCCCTTGCTTCGTTTGGAAAGTTGGATTGATTTTAAAATTTTTTTATTTTTTTATTTTTGGTTATTTTAGTATAGATTAAAAAATTTGTTTGAGTTGTTTTTTAAAATTTTTATGACAGAAAAAATTATGATTTAAATATGATATTTTATTTTATTAAATTTTATTTTATTTTATTTTTTATGACTAATTTAATCCCAAAAAAAAAAACCCAACCCAATTATCAAAAAATCAACCCAGAAAAACCGCCACCTCCTCTCTCTCTCTCTGTCACTACCACATTCTCGCCATCCTCTATTTTCTAAAAAATACAAACAAATACATGTGTGTGTGTGTATATATATATGTATATAATAAATAGAATAGAGGAGAAGCAGAGAGATGAAGGGATCCCTAGAGATTTTTCCCCAAAGCCCACAACAAAGCCTGCTTGATTTGTGCAGAGAGAGAGAGAGAGAGAATGTGACCACACAAATATGTGCTAATATATATGCATTCGAGTCCCCCTCTTTCTTCTTCTTCTTCTTCTGCACTTTTTTACCTCAGCAAATGGGCAATGCTTGAGATCATCAATCTGCATTTTTAAAGTAGAAAATTCAACTCTAACCAGTGATATTTAACCAAATATAAAAACCTATATCACAATTTGAACATACACATACTATATACTAACTATTAAAAAAATAAATAACTTATACATCTATATACAAAACCTATTATTAATCAATCAATAAAAATTAAAACCCAAAAAACAAATATTTAAAAGAGAAACAACCTTGCGAGTTCGTGATTGTGATTCATATCTTGTCATTGTTCTCTTCAAACCCTCTGCACACAATAAAAACATCATTTGACAAATTTCAAAAAAAAAAAAAACTTCGAGACTTTATACACAAAGACCAGACCTAAAAATAGCGATGTGCAATTAGAGGGTCTTCCATTAGATCGATGGTGCAAGCGTTGGTGTGGCGAAGTGGTGGTGAGCAAGACTTCCATGTCGTTTTGAACTCTGTGTGGCTTCACATCGTTGAGGTGATAAAAGTGAAATCGTCTGGGCCCCACCGCCATGTGCGGTGGTGCAAAACTCTGTCGCTTTGAGGAAAGCGCGCCATCTGGTGAAGATCGGTCCACTACCATCACGGATGAACTTGGTGAAATCATCGGTTGTACGTATCTTTGTAGCGGAGGAGTGTGTCGAGCTATGGATCTCACGACCGGCGGTGGTGGTGGATGTAGATCTAAGCGACAACAAAAGCAGTGGCACCATTGGCGGTTGGAGAGAGAGATGTCGGTGGGAAGTAAGGTTATGAGAGAGAGATAGATGGAGAGCGGAGAGAGAGAGAGAGAGAGAGAGTTTGATTAGCATAGATCTCTCTTCTGTAGAGGGTGGGTGTGTGTGTTTTGAAGTAAGGTGAGACAGATCAGGACAGACGGAAAGTTGGGGTAGAGTGAAAAAAAAGGTTATCATCTCTACCATCCATCTTTTAAGCAGAAATGAATCTTAACCATTCAAATGTTCTAGTAGGACAAATGTATGTAGGATAAATTCAAAAACATTCTTGCTTTATTATATACTAGTGTATGCTCGTGCCTGAAGCCACGGTGTAAATATTGCTACGATTAAAATATAATTATAATTCCAACACTATTTAATAAATTATAAATTGACCCATAAATAATCTAAAATAACACTAAAAAGATAGATGAAACATGGCATTCAAATTAACCTCTAATGAACATAAATCATCAAAACACCATAATAAATCAACATAAATCAAACTAATTCACAATAATAATAATAATAATAATAATAAATAAAGGGATAATCCCAAATTAACCCAAATCTATAAATAAAGTAAAAAAATTAAATATGAGGAAGAAAAATGAAAACTTGGAATAAGAACCAACGCCATAGATGCGACCCAATTTGAAGTCTTGAATGGTGAAATTCTCTTGGGGTGCCCTAAATGCAAAGCTCTTAGATCTGGGTATGTTCCCTTCATTGGAAGAATTGCTCTCAATCCTCAACTTTGAATCAAAATCCTTCTCCATATTAGCAGTAGCTCCAGACCCAATAATGCTCACTCTAAAATTCCCTATTTTTAATATATAAAAATAGATACATATATACATATAGTTTTTTCTGTTTATAAAATAGATATATATATATATAATTCCCTGTTTAATATATAAAAGTAGATACATATAAAATTCCCTATTTAATATATAAAAATAAATACATTTCTCTCTCTCTCTCTCTCTCTCTCTCTCTCTCTCTCTCTCTCTCTCTCTCCCCTCTAAAAATAGCACACACTTTCTCTCTAGAAATCTTGGAAGAAGAAAACAGAGCAGAAGATTAGCAAAGCCATGGTATCAGATTGTCTTTCCTTCTTTGAACAAATCTGATAACGCCACCACACCACCATTTGAAACATCATTGAGGTTGTGGCTAGAAGAGAGGAAGGAGGACAGGAATAAGGTGTTCACGTTTAGGTTTTCGGTGAATATTGTTGTTGTTGTTGTTACCCAGATCATCAATAAAGATTTTTCTTTGCCGATAAAAAAAAAAAAAATCGGCTAATTGAGATCACGAGATGTATTAGGGGTTAGTGTTGGTCATGGTTGGGTTGGGTATCTTAGTGGCTCTTGCGGTGTTTGATGAAGATATTCTTGAGTCTCTTCTTCTAGCTTTTTCGTTAATGCATTAATTAGGGGTTAGTGTTGGTCGTGGTTTGATTTAGAGGTGGAGTGCGGATATAACGATCCGGGTTTACCCTTGTTGTCTGATGATCGAAAATGTGTCCGTGGATGGTAGTAGTTGATTATTATCTTTTTACATCCTTTCCTACATCGTATTTGAGTTATAGGATGTGTTAGGGGCGGGTTTATTCTGAGTTGGTTGTGTTTGGGAACCAAGTGTTCTTGCCAGATTACGGACCTTCGCTCGGCGAGAGTTAGTCGCTCGGCGAGAGTTGAGTTGTGTCTGGTGGCTCGAGCGAGTCTTCTTCGCTCGGCGTCGTCTGCGTCTCATCGAACAGAGCGATAGTTTTGGCTCAGCGAGCTTTCCTTCACTCGAGCGAGACCTGTTTTAGATCATTCACTCGAGCCAGGGTTTCTTCGCTCGAGCGAATGATAGTGTCTGGTACTGGACCTGAACATTGTGATTTTTGGCTCGAGCGAGCTTTCCTTCGCTCGAGCGGTCTGGTTGTTCTTTGCTCGAGCGAACATTTCTTCGCTCGGGCGTGCATTTTGTTTCAGCTCGGCGAGACCTTTTTGGCTCGGCGAGGGTTTTCAATGCAGTGGTCGCTCGTGCGACCTAGTCTTCGCTCGAGCGAGCCTGTTTATATCAGTTAGCAGCAGCCGTGATGAACATCACTTTTTCTTTCCTTTTTCATTTTGAATCCCTAAATCCGAGACCCTCTCTCTCTAGACTTTCCTTCTCTCTAAGAAATCATCTCTTTCTAGTGTGAATCTACAATAAGTGCTTTGTTAAAAAGATAGAGGGTGTTGAGAGCTTCAATTTAATCTGAAAAAGTTGGGATTTGGAGCACGTTGGATTTTGGCCTTCATCTCCTTTTTGGCTCAAACTTCGAGGTAGGGATACCCTACTCCTCTTTATGAGCTTTGTCTTTAAATTTTAGCATTTTGATATGTTTGGAGTTGTTGTGTAATTTTAAGAAAACTTTGGGCCTTTGTGTAATTTTTCAGAAGTTGGGGTTTTAATTATAATAAACCTAGATGCATGTTTGGCATAGAGAAATGGAATAAATGTTGAGCTATTGATGGAAATAGAACCCAAGGGTTGTAATGTTAATTATGGAAAATGCCCTAATTACATTGGTTAATTAATTTGTATAATTAATTGTGAGAAATGAGGGATTGATTTGGAAATGTTGAGATTGGGGATGTATGGGATTAAAGGGTGCAGTTGGATTATCAATCACTCACCTAGTTGAAATGTTGATTTTATATCCATTTATTGCTTTTATCTTCTGTATAGAAATAATTGCTTTGGGCTATCGGTGGAGGATAGTCTTGATTGTTGTAGACAATGCATGATGATTAGGCAAACTAAAACCAATCACTGGAATGTGTCATTGAGTATGACGGTTGAAAGAATACATTAACTTTATGTATAGATTGATAATGTGTATAATAATTGTTTATATGCATTGTGTTGTATTGGAGGAGATAGGGGACGTACTCCACGGTTTAGGGGATGATAGTGGATGGACCTCTAAACCGAATGTTGTTTGGGAGGAGATAGGGGATGGACTCCATAGATAGAGCTCATATGCTTATCTAGTGATGTGTTGACACAGCTCATATGCTTGTCATTGGAAGTGTGATATTGCTCTTATGCATATCTATGGAAGTGTTGATATAGCTCATATGCTTATCTGTTGATGTGTTGATATAGCTATTATGCTTATTTATTATGAAAATGGAAAAATGCTTAATATGAGTTACTGTCTCATATAAGCTGTTGGCCAGGTTCTGAGCCATAGTGATGAATTGAGAATCGTAAAGAAATGGGAAATGAAAAGTAACATGAACTTGTATGTCATGGGCGTAATGTAAAGCAAGTAATTGAATTCGGTGTTGGCCATCTATCAGCTGCTAATCTTTTAGTCCTTTGTTCATAGTTGGTTTAGTGTATCTCTCTCTTTGGTGTGGCTCACCCTATATAGAATAACATTTTCAGGTACATGTAGCATGCCACCACCAAGGACATAGCTTGGGAGGCTAGAGGCGGGTAGACTTTTGTTGTTTATTTCCTTTTGATGTATTACATGTATATTCAAGCCAAGGGCTTAATGTGTAAATGAGTTAGCACTCTCTTTTTTGTAACCAAGTGTTAACTTTGAAAGCTGTAAGCCCGTAGGGCATTTTGCTTTTGTTGTTACCATGTAAAACTTTTGTAATGGAACACTTTGATGAATAGAAGAATATGGATTTTTTGTATATAAGGGCAGGTTTATATTGTTGGGTTTAATGTCATTATTTTGAGGGCGTTACACTGGAAGTGTATTTGGAGAGGAACAAATGGTGGTTTTCTTGCTCAAACAACTATCCATTTTAGGCGGAAAAAGAGATGGCGAATTCTGAGAGAAGAATGAGATGGAAATGAAGGAAATGAGAGAGAAACATGTGTTTTTCGTGGTTACATTCAAGAAGAATAAAGAGAGAGAGAGAGATAAAGAGGAATGAGAAGAGCGTGGTAGAGAGGAAGGTGGGGAGGCATGGGTAGGTGAAAAGCTTAGAAAGAAATGTTTGGGCGGGAATTATAATTGAGCTGAACCATTAATATAAATGTAAGATTCATCTTAGCCGTTCAAACGAAATGTATCTCTGGTACATATTATATATTTTCAAAATTAGATTACGCTTTATTATATATATATATATATATAAGCAAATATTGGTTTTTATACACTACAACAAAATTAACTATTTATGGCATCATATTTATGGCATGCATCGAATGCATGTTGTAGTTAACACATTCTACAACATTTTTTTTTTTTGCAAGCCGTTAATGTTTTTCAACAACAACATAAATATCATGTATGTAATTAATTTATATATTTATAGAATGCAAAAGTATGCCGTAAAAAATGTATGTTTTTACGACTTACAAAAATATGCCATAAAATATTTACACTTAAGATGACATACATTGCATTACATATTGTAAAATATTATAACTTTACACGACATGCTAATTAATATCGTGAAAACTTCAATCCAATTTTTTTATGATCTAAATTTTTTTAATACAAAAATAATTTATAAACTTATACTTAAATCTTTTTGTCTAAAATTTTCTACTCCAATTTTTTTTTTTTTTTTTAATTTTTATTTTATTTTATTTTTTTTTAGGGACAAACTTACATATCCAAACTTATACACCTTTACATTAAAAAAAATTTTTTAAAAAAAGATTTTAATACAAATAATTATGTGTTTGCCCACTCAAATATAGTGTCCATATATTCTTTTTTTTAACAAATTTTTATATACCTCTTCCTCTCTCTCCCTCTCTCCGTCAGCGTCTCACTCAAACACATGAGCACCGCTACTGCCCTTCCAAGCTTGGCGTTTGATTCTAATTTCGAGCTTGGAGTTCGATTCCGAGCTTGGAGATCGAAGTCTCTGAACCGCGTTTCGCAAATTCACAATCATCGAAGTGCATCAGAAGAATCAATCTTCAAACTCCAAGGGTTAGCATCTGATTGCTCTCTTCCTAGTTTTCGTTCGATTCGATAATTTTTTTCAGATCTATAATTCTGCAATCTGTGATTGAATAATGAATTTATGGCAAATATATTTTAGACTTATTTCAGTACTTTTCTTCTTTCTATTCTTCATTCCTTTCATGTTTACTGTTTATTCTATCAGGGTTTTGCGTGGGTTTGTCTCTCTCTCTCTCTCTATGGCAAATATATATATATGTTTTTCCCTCCCTTTTTCTTGCCCCAGAATTTTTTCGACCCTTTCATTATATTGTGGGTTGAGATTTAGGGTTTGTAGATAACAAATTTTGAGAATTACATTTATGCGAAATTTTTGTTTCCCTTCATGAGCAGAATCACACAGGGTGCAATTTTTCCTTGAATGTGTCATCAATTATCATCATGGTTAATTGTTGTGGTTATCACTTTAGCTGATAAGTGATGTTTGTTTTTTAAACATTTGGTGCTGATTGCTTTTTCTCTTTGGTTAGATCACGCGGATCTAATGGGACCGTGTCTTTTTGCAAACATAGTCATTTGAATTATGAAATGTGTGACAATTTTCCAGTTATGTTTCTCCAAATCTGTTTATGTTCTGTTTGATTGTTGCCAAAACAAAAGAAAAGATGAACCTTTTGACTTTTTGTGTTTAGAACGGCCATTAAAGCTTATAACTATTTTGAAGTGTATCTCTGCAAGTAGCAATTCGAATTATGGAAAATTGTGACGATTTTCCTGTCCTGTTGTACAATTTCCTTATTTTTTTATTTTTTTTTACTGTTAGATGAATTTTATGATGCCTTATTGTTGGAATAGACATTTATAGAACTACAAGGTTTTCTTTTATTGGAATCGAATGTGGGTTTAAATGGACTTCAGACTCCGACTTTTTCTTCTCTTCATCTCTTTGATGGTTTGCCATTGAAATGACTGTATAACTTTACAAGGTAGTGTTCTCTTTGACCATGATAACTTCTTTAATCAAGGCAGGAAGAAAGCAAAAATTGTATGTTCTATAAAACTAAAGGTATTCAAATTTTATAAACACCCTCCAAAACTCCAAAAATTACAATAACACAACGAAATCGGAGTTGTAATATTCTCAAAGTAAAAAAGTTAAGGAAGTAATTTCATTCAAATGTAATCATGCCTTACATCATGCTAGAAGGGTGGCTAAACAAAGAAGTGAATTTACCAACAAATCTAATGAGTGATCAAATTGTCTATAGCGACATAGGGATAATTTAATGAGGAGGCATAAAATAACAACCCATCTTGACACTATTTCCTAAGTGAAAGAGCTTCATATAGTATATAGAAATATATATAATTTTAATCAGAATAGGATTAAGATAACAAAGGGACCAGACTTAAATCACAAGTCATGATGCTCTCATGAATGAACTCAATTAATTTAAATTTTACATAACCAAATCAAATCAAATCAAACTAAATTTTGAGCCCCATGAAATGGGGTGATTATAAAATTCTTCTTCTCCATTCAACATGTGCAAATTAATTACTTTGAACTTGCTTTCACAAACCATAAAATAAAAATTAATCACCTGTTTGATTTGAAATTTTCAAAAATAGTTTTTGAGTTTACAATTCGTATTTTTGCATTTTTAATGATTTTTTAAAAATATTTTAATCATTTTAATTTTTAATTTTAGGTACACTTAAATCTTGATATACTTGAAAAGTATAAACTTTGTATAAAAATCTTTAAAAATCATTGAATACAATAAAATAAGAAAATATATTAAATTTTTGTATTTTTTTTTATATTTTTGTAATGATGAATTTTATGAAGTCTTTTTCAAAAATATTTACATAAAATATTAAAAAAATAAAAAAAATACAAAAATACAAAAATAAAAAATTCAATTTTTTGAAACAAAGTTAAACCAAATAAGGTGAATGGTAGTCTAAATTAGGATTAAATTTATAAATTTTTATCTCAAAGCCAGGTAATTATTAAACATTCTAGAAGCAGCATTTCTTACTTGCTTTTCCAAAACTAATAATATAATGGAAAATATTAAGAGTGGAAGAGGCCAACTCAACTGTGTTCAATAATTTAGAGACAAATGATGATCAAATAACTACAATGACAGATATAAATACTCATTCCATGACTTTTGTATTGGTGGGAGTGCGGTGTGAACCACTTATGATGGTTCACAAAATAAATACAAGAGAGAATGTATAATCTGAAAAACAGATTTATTTCACTCAAATATTTAGAATACACTGAGGAAATGAAAAACACACTTTTTACTCTCTAACTCTCTTCTTTCTCCCACACTCTGAATTCCCAACATACAATAGCTATATATAGATAAAACTAACAATGTGAAAACATTAAATGCAAATACGGCTGATGCTATGAATTTCAAATGGTTGCAACCACTTCTGACAAACTTGATTTGCAGCCTCCACTTTTGACAATCTTGATTGCAGCCTCTATTCTTACACCGGTGGAAAAATAATTTTTTTTTTATATCAAGATTACTTCACAACATTTTGCACCTTATAAATAAAAAATTAGCTGTCCAAATGTAGAACCTCCATAGACAATAAGATTATTAAGATTTACACTTCTCTTTTGAAAAAAATATGTCATAAATCGGATGAGTGGATCTTTTTGTCTTTGGGGTTATGTGCAATTTCTTCTCCTCGAACCATATTATAAGTGCATTTTTAAAATTAGATGATTCATTTTTTTATTGACAATGTCATAAACTGAATAAGTTGTAAATATTGGATCGATCTAATTTTATTATTTAGACACAAAAAATCTTATAAAATGAACAATTTGAATCATTAAAATGGGACCCAAATGAACGAACAACACCCTCTAATTGAAATCATGAACTAAAACGAAATTCCTGTTAAAAATAAATAAAAATTTAGATGATTGAAAACTTCTCAAGGCGAGTAATTTGAATGGGCAAGCAGAAAGAAATTTGAATCGAGAATTATAAAATTATATGTTGATGGGCCAAGTTCATTTGAAAAATGTGAGTTTCTTTGCATGTCAAATAATCAAATTGTGTGGAAATTTACAAATTTATCCTCCGTGTTTAATTTTGCGACTTGAGTTTTTCTATTTATTTTTCAAACTGATGCGAAAGGGACACCGATGTAATAAGAAACACATTTTCATTAATTAAAAATAATTGATATAAAATAAAAATGCATTAGAAGATATAACTTAAACTATAACTTTTATCTAAAAATAAGAAAAAAAAATTAAATTAACTAACTAACTTCCTTCTATCGGTTACACTTATACACACACTCACACTCTAACAACTCTTTCAATCTAACTAACTTCTATCAGTTACTGCACTTAAACGTGCCTAATGACATCCACACTCTGTTGAAGCTGAAGCTTGATCAGCTAGCTACCTTGGCTGCTCTATTAGCTGAGTTAGCTGAAGAACCATGAGTTGAGGCTCAAAGAACTCTTGATCAGCAATTCTTTCTTTGTTTTCTTCAGAGACCACAAGCAATTCTCTTTTCTTCTCCTCAAACTACCAAGACAGAGAGAGGCCAAATGGATGAGAGAGATTCAAGCTACCAACAACAACCACACCATTGAGCCTCTGAACGAGAACGAGAACAAGAACTCTTTTTGGTATTTGCAAATAGAAATAGTGTGCTTTTTATTTTATACTTATTTAGCCCTCCCCATTGAACATCTATGAACTCTTTTCCTATCTCAAATCAAAGAACTCTTTGTTTGTTCTTTTCCTTTATTCATTAGTTGGACTATTTTATATCAAATCAAAGACCACTTTTGTGTTACATTGAATGAGAAGTAATTATTTATGCATTGAAAATTCATGTGAAATGAGAGTATGAATACACTATGTGTTGGGCTTATGGAATTTATTTTGGTCCAATTTTTAAGCAAATTCTAGTATAAGGTTGAACTACTTGTGTTTGATCTTGGGATTTTTCATATGATATTACTACGATTGTATGTATTATACATTATGTGCATTGAAAGATTATGTATTTGTTGTGACTATAAGGATTTGCTCACATTAATAAATTATGCCATATTTAAAAATTTATTACTGTTTTAAGAGTAGCCTGACATCTTAAGACATAAAGATGTGATCCTCAGTATTTTGATCACATAAAGTTACAAGTTAATTTGGCATTTTACATTGCAATTATGTTTAATAAATAATTTCTTGGTCCCACAGGAAAGTAATTATTTATGAAATTTAATTGGAATAAGATACTGGATTGGGTATTAAAGGGATTGAACACTCTAAACCCACGGTATGAGTTTTCTTTTCCTTACATATTTGAACCCATTAGTCTTATTGTAAAGTAATAGCAAATCTAATGCGGTTTAGTGACCTCTACCTCTGGAAGGTTTAGATTTATTCTTGAATTTGACATTGGTTGATTCGGACTATAGCTATTGTTTCAAAGCATTAATAATGTTCTTGGTAATTGCGGCGATTTCTACCTCTGTACTATCTAATGAGTCTTCTCGTATTCCATTCTTGAGCGGTGATAATTTTTGATTGGAAGGACAAAATCCTTCTAACATTAGGATGCATGGACCTCGATCGGCACTCGTGTGGATGAATCTCATGAACCCACGACGAGAGTTCATTGCGAAAAGAGTGCTTATGATAAGTGGAAGCGATCCAATCGCTTAAGCCTAATGCTCATAAAGTCACATATTAGCCAGAGCATTAGGGCCTCAATCCCACTATCTGATAAGGTCAAGAACTACATGAGGGCTATTGAAGAGCAATTTGTTAGTTCTGGCAAAGCATTGGCAAGTACCCTAATGAACAAACTATCAGGAATGAAGCATAACAATTCTAGGAGTGTGCGTGAGCACATTATGGAAATGAGGGACATTGCAGCTCGTCTTAAGTCCTTAGAGATTGAGATTTCTAAGTCATTCTTTGTAAATTTCATACTCAATTCTCTTTCTATGGAATATGGAGCATTCGAAATTTCTTACAACACACAAAAGGAAAAATGGTCTATCAATGAACTTTTGACCATGTGTGTTCAAGAGGAGGAGAGATTGAAGCATGGAAAAGTGGAAAGTGCTCATTTAGCAACACATAAAGGATAGCAATGGAAAAAGGGCGAAGGTGATCAGAAATGGAAGAAGCTTGGTAAAGTGCCGTTTAAAAATCATGGCAATAAGGGTGCATGCTTTACGCAAGAAAAAGGGCCACATGAAAAAAGACTGCCCCAAGTATGAGAAATGGCTTGAGAAGAAGGGTAATCTCATATCTCTTGTGTGTTATGAATCTAATTTTGTTAATACTCATCAATATGATTGGTGGATTGATTCGGGTTCTACAATTCACATTGCTAATACCATGCAGGGCTTCCTCAGCCTAAGGAAACCGACGAGAAGTGAACAAGGCATCTATTCAGGCAATGGGATGCGTTCGCACGTCAAAGCTGTTGGAACTTTCCGACTTGTTTTAAAAAATGGCTTTGTTTTGGATCTTGAAAACACTTTTTACATTCCATCTTTTTCTAAAAATTTAATTTCTGTTTCTAAACTACTACCGTTTGGATTTGAATTTCAGTTTGTTGGTCCAAATTTTAGTTTGTTTAAAGACTTTGTTTCTGTAGGATTTGGCACTTTAATTAACGGTTTGTACAAATTAAATCTAGATCCTATTTTTGAACAAAATCTTTTAACCTTGCATGGTGATATTGGCATTAAGCGTAATATTGTTGATGAGTCCTCCTCTATTCTTTGGCATAGAAGATTGGGACATATCTCCATTGAGAGAATAAAAAGGTTGGTTAATGATGAAGTCCTTCCGACTCTTGATTTTACCAACTTTGGTATTTGTGTGGTGCATAAAAGGAAGAGACCAACAAGACCGATAAAGGTGCCAAAAGGAGTGAGAAATTCTTGGAATCATACACCTTGATATTTGTGGACCATTTACTCCCCCTTATGCGAATGGTCGGATATATTTTATCTCATTTATTGATGACTTCACACGATACATGTATCTCTACCTCTTGTTTGAAACATTGAGGCACTTGATGCCTTTAAAGTTTATAAAGTAGAAGTAGAGACACAAACAGAAAAGAAAATTAAAATTGTGAGGTCAGACAGGGGTGGAGAATATTATGGGAGGTACACAGAATTGGGACAGTTACCAGGTCCATTTGCTAAGTTCCTTAAGGAAGAAGGCATTATTGCACAATATTCAATGCCTGGCACACCACAACAAAATGGTGTTGCTGAAAGAAGGAACCGAACACTTATGGACATGGTAAGAAGCATGCTTAGTTATTCTAATGTGTCTATAAATTTATGGAGTGAAGCTTTGAAAACCGCTATGTATATCTTAAACATGGTTCCATCCAAGGTTGTTCCCAAAACACCGTTTGAGCTATGGAAAGGATGGAAGCCAAGTTTAAGACACTTACGTTGGGGTTGTCGGTTGAAGTGAGGTGTATAACCCACATTTAAAGAAATTGGACACGAGCAGTTAGTGGTTTTCTCATAGGCTATCTGAGGAAAACTCCAAGGGTTCTGATTTTATTGTCCTTCAAATTCACTTAGAATTGTTGAAGCGAAATGCTAAGTTTATTGAGGAAGTTGACCCTAGTAGGTGTAACGCCCTCAAAATTAAACCCATTAAATATAAAACATTGACATGCATTATTAAAAGAAAACAATACATTGTCTCATTCATCAGAGTATTATTAAAAGACATTACATGTAACATCAATATAAATGCCCTACAGGCTTACATCTTGCCAAGCCAACACTTGGACACATAATTATGAGTTCTAACTCAATTACAAATAAAGCCCTAGCCTTGAATGTTTGCATGTAATTCAAATAAAAACAAATAACTAAAGATAAAGCTTCAAAGTCTGCTCCCTTCCAAGCTAAGTCCTTGGAGGTAGCTTATCACCTGAACCTGAAAATGATGTTCCCATATAGGGTGAGCCACAGCCCAGTAGAAAAATACTAAACCAAATATAAGCATTGAATAAAGCAATAGCATTCAATAGTTGGTTAACCAAATATTCAATTATGTCTTTATACAGTTTCATGACACTAATGTCTATGACACTTTTATCTTTCCATTATTATCAATATGGCTCAGAACCTGGCCAATCTTACAACAGTGAACTATATATCATATTCACATTACTTCCAATATCAACAATACAAATGAGACAAAGGCTCATACCAAAACACTTCCATACTTAATTGTTGATACACATTTTAGTGTTGTATCAATAAAACACTTCAATATAAATAAGCACACATAAAAGTGATGCTAATGGAGTCCATCCCCTATCTCCTCCCAAACAAAAATCCGGTTTAGAGGTCCATCCCCTATCTTCCCCTAAACCGTGGAGTACATCCCCTATCTCCTCCCACACAATATGCATATGCAAATGCTCAATCAAGACATGTAATTCTTCTGTATTAATTCAATAGTCAAATGTAATGACTTAACCAATGCGATTAGTTCCAGTTATCCCTAATCCACATGCAATGTTACAACAATCATGACTATCCTCCACCAATAGCCCAAAATAGTTATCTCTAAACAGAAAATAACTAAATCAACAATTCAATAGGATATGATTTAAATTAACCAATTACCTCATTTAATCAAATTCCTCATATTTCATGAATTCAACTATTATTCCCAATTTCCTCAAACGACTAGGGTTTTCCAAAAATTACCAAAATACCCCCAACAAGTCAAAATACCAGAACTTAGAAAAAAACGTATACATTGGAGTAGGAAATCCCTACCTTGAAGAAATAGCCCAAAAGAGATGATGGAGATGAAGACCCAAACTCCAAAGTGCTCCAAACCACCAAAAGTTCAGATTAAAACGAAGCCCTCGACTCACACACTCTTTTTAATGAAGGATCTGGGGTAGAAACACACCCTAAGTAGATCAAATCTAAGAGAGAAGGTGAGTAGGGTGAGAGAGAAGTCGGACCTTAGGGTTTGGAATCCAAAAGATCAAGAAAAGCTGTTCAAAACCCGCTCGCCTATATATAAAGCTGGGCTCGCTCGGCGAAGACTTGGTCGCTCGGCGACAGACCTGAAAACCTCGCTCGAGCGAAGAAAAGCTCGCTCGAGCCAAAAACTTGATGCTTCTGGTCTGCAACCCAGAAGCTCGCTCGAGCGACGGAATTCTCGCTCGAGCGAAGAACTCGAAAACATACACCTCGCTCGCTCGAGCGAAGAAAGTTCGCTCGAGCCAAGAAACACAACCCTCAGGTCCTAAGCTCAGACGCAGACTCTCGCTCGAGCGACCAAACCCTGGCTCGAGCGAAGGACAAAAACAACTGCTCGCTCAAGCGACCAACTCCTCGCTCGAGCGAAGGTCGAAAATTCTAGACAGCAACACTTGGTTCCTAAACCCAACCAACCTGAAACAAACCTGCTCAAAGATATCCTATAACTCAAAAATAAAGAATTAAAGGACTACAACAATAATTATACAATGCCTGGATCCATGGATGATAAGTCCGAATACAACAATCTAAAAGCAAAGACCGGGGTCGCTATAGTAGGAGTTACCCTCGAAACATAGAGTGGAAAGAATCACGGGGTTCGGATATAACACCCATGAATATAGGTGAATTGGTTGTATTTCAAGATAATCAACCCGATAGTCTTGAAAATCAACAAATTCATGAACTTTCACCACAAGAGGAACAAGTCAACATAGAGCCTGTAGCTCAAGTCCCAATTGAGACTACCGAATTAAGGAGATCCTCACGAGCTAGAAAGTCAGCAATTTCTGGTGATTATTTTGTATACTCAATGGAGTCTGATTTTGACATCGGACCTAAAGATGATCCTATTTCATTTTCCAATGCCATGAATAGGGATGATTCTAAATTATGGTATGATGCCATGAAGGAAGAGTTGGAATCTATGGCTAAGAATCAAGTTTGGAAAATTGTCGAGTTGCAAAAAGGAGTTAAAGCGGTTGGCTGTAAATGGGTCTATAAGACCAAGAAAGACTCCAATGGCAATGTCAAACGATATAAAGCCAGACTCATAGCTAAAGGTTTCACCCAAAGAGAAGGCATCGATTATCATAATACCTTTTCTCCAGTTTCAAAAAAGGATTCATTTAGAATTATCATGGCATTAGTGGCTCATTTTGATTTAGAGCTACATCAAATGGATGTGAAAACAACATTTCTGAATGGGGATCTTGAGGAAGAAGTATACATGAAGCAACCTGAAGGTTTTTGTTCTGATAAAGATAGTCACTTAGTTTACAAGCTCAAGAAATCCATATATGGACTAAAACAAGCTTCGACGATTGGTATTTAAAGTTCCACAATGTTATTACTTCATTTGGTTTCACGGAGAATGTTGTGGACAAGCTGTATATACCTTAAGGTTAGTGGGAGCAAATACATTTTCTAGTTCTATATGTGGATGACATTTTACTTGCATCTAATGATTTGGGATTGTTGCATGATACTAAACAATTTCTTTCTCAAAATTTTGAAATGAAGGATATGGGTGAAGCTTCTTATGTCATTGGCATAGAGATTCACGAGATAGGTCCAAAAGGACATTAGGACTATCCCATAAAGCCTACATTGAAAGAGTTTTGGAGAAATTCAAGATGAGTGATTGCACTCCTAATCTGCACCCTTTTAAAGGGTGACAAATTGATTTGAGTCAATGTCAGAAGAATGATTTGGAAAAAGAACAAATGGTTAGCATTCCCTATCGTCTGCGTGAGGCAATTTAATGCATGCTTTGGTTTGTACACGACCTGAGATTGCATTTGCAGTTGGGATGCTTGGTAGATACCAAAGTAATCCAGGAATGGAACATTGGAAGGCTGCAAAGTAAATCATGAGGTACTTAAGCGAACCAAGGACTACATGCTTACTTATAAGCATGTTGACTGTCTTGAGGTGGTTGGATATTCAGACTCGGATTTTGTGGGTTGTCAAGATTCGAGAGAATCCACTTTAGGATATGTCTATCTGCTAGCAGGCGGTGCTGTTTCATAGAAGAGCGCCAAAGAGACGATAATTGCATCGTCAACAATGGAAGCAGAGTTTATAGCCTGCTTTGAAGCAACCTCACAGGCTATCTGGTTAAGGAATTTTATCACAGGGCTTCGAATTGTGGATTCAATTTCTAGGCCATTAAAGGTTTACTATGATAATTTAGCTGCGGTTTTCTTCTCTAACAACAACAAAAGTGGTAGCCGCAGCAAGCATATTGACATAAAGTATCTTGCTATTCGAGACCGTGTTAAGAAGCAAGAAGTCAGCATTGAGCATATTAGTACCGATATGATGATTGCAGATCCCATGACCAAAGGTCTTTCTGTAAAGGTGTTTTCAAAACACGTTGAGGGCATGGGACTGATTGGTTAGCTCAATAATTTTTCTAGTTGTTGTTTTATTTTGTTTTGTCATGACATTTTGATTATTATTAGTGAAAAGCATCATTTTGTGCACCTAAAGTATTTGTGATGCTATGCAGTCCATTGGGACTATTGATCCATAGGGATCATTGGATCCAGAATAACTTATTAGAAGTTATTCATAAAGAATGACACCACATTAAGTTGAGAGTGTGATACAATGTAATACATGGAAGGAAATACTTAATTGATAGAGTATACCCGCCATGATTCGTGTATTATACCTCTAAGGTTTGGGTATTTTTTAATGACCATCATTAGTTTAGTAGTTGCAGGCAGTCAACAACGTGTGTTATATGTGCCAAGTGGGAGAATGTAAGAATATCTATAAAGTGGCACATATACCACATGTTTGTTTTATTTATTTATTTATATTATATATATTTATTATATATATTTAATTGGTTTAATGACTAATTAATTGGTTTAATGACTAATTAATTAGTTTAATGGTTAATGGGTAACTGATGTCTGTTTAATATCCTATATGGTGGTTTCATGGAACTTTATAACTTCCCTGATGGTGGGAAGTTATAAGGAGTTACATTTGGATATGGGTCCAAGCCTATCTATATATATGCATGTGATAGCCATCAGACACAGACATTGTTTTGTGCATAGAATAGGCTTGAAACTCTATCCCTTTCACTTTTCTCATATGATTCTGTAAAAAGTGTTCTGCTAGTGGGATTCTTTATACAATCAAGATTTGATCATTCAAGGATAAAGATTCAAAGGCTTGAGCATCATGGCAGGAGGTATTCTTCTTTTTGAATTAAAATTATTTTAGTTCTAACAGCTTCTACATGACACTTTTTTGTGAGTTCTATAATGCTCCAAGGGAGCCTATAAATAGGAGATGAGCTTATTTGCACCAATCCATCCAAGAGTTGTAAAGCTTTCTCAAGTGAATATAAAGGCACTCTCTCAAACTCTTCTAGTCTTTTTACTTGTCTTTCTTGCAAGTTTGTGAGCTAGGCTGACTTAGTATCATCAAGCGAGGCTTGGGATTAACTAAGTGCCGCCTGAAGTACTGGAAATAACCAAGGCGTTGACAATATGCTGCAACTACCAAGAAGACCAAAGAGATGACAAGCATCCACACCACCAAGAAACCTGGAAGGCTGCCAAAGGTGAAGTTTGGCAACTTCTCATTCAATGTAACACAAAAAGTGGCATAGAATCTAGTCGTAGTAACAAGCAAAAGAGCCCGAAAATAAAAGGCTCATCCCTTAATCATTTTCCAAAAGCGGAATCAACGCCATAAGAAAACTTGATGAAAACCCAAATGTGATCGATATAGCGCAATGAAATGAGATGGCCACATGTTGGGTTTTCATTAAACCAATTAAATATATATAATAAATATATATAATATAAATAAATAAATAAAACAAACATGTGGTATATGGGCCACTTTATAGATATTCTTACAGAAGCTTCCCATGGAAGCTTTCTTGACAAGCTACAAGAATGTTCTAGAATACCCTTTAGAAATATCTATACAAATATCTATTTATATATGTACAAGTTTATTGGTGCTTGAATTCCCTAGGTTCTTCTAGAATTCTCCATAGTCTTCATATGTGCGAGAGTTTGCTAGGGAGTTCTACATTCTTCCATTAGCTTCTCATTCTTGCAGCTCCCTTCTAGATATTTTGGAGAATTTTGTAAGGACATAACAATATGCTATACTATTGAGGGCGTCTAGTCGAATTGTTTCTACATAGCGTCAATATATCCTAATTGTTTTTCAGTTTTGGGATTGGTTGAGTGAGTTTACCCTTTTACAATCAACCAATATGTCTGTATTGAAGTAACAAAAATCTATACCTAGTGTTAGTGTCGGTTCTTCTGGTATGTTCTTGACATTGTTCACAATAATGAGTTGTATTAGATTCTTGTGTTGGACATTTTGACTTTGGAATAAAAATGCACCAGCTACTTTAACTAATTGTCTTCCCTTTCCAAAGGTGATTTCTATGTTATGTATGGCTGTGGTCTAACTAATCTGTCCTCTGTTTACATAATTTTACTCTTGTGAATGTTTATGTATATATGGAAGAGATTGTAAATATTTTAAGATAATATTGTTGGATTTATTTTCTGGTGTGGCCCAATAGTCTATATATCTTTCACATGTTTTATTTTATTTGGAGTCCGCAACTAGATAAAGCCAATATTTGAGATAAAGTTCAGTAATTAGAATTTTAAATATGGGATAACTACTCTTCTAAGATAAGAAGGAAACCTTGATGGATAGGAATTCTTCTGATAAAGTTTAACTGGCCATCTTCTCTTCTCTATATAAGGATGGGTAACTCCCCTTACATAATATGAATATTTTTCCATCACTCTAAGTTCTATAGTCATCCTAATTAAGAGAGACTGAGAGAAGAATGTGAGCCAAGAATTCAAGATTTAATTATTAAGGGTATTTTCTCAACTTCTCTAATTCAATGTCTGACAAAGGTATGTTCGTTTTATTCTTGAGTTGTATTGAATTCAAGATCCTACAAAGTTCAATTCCGCATTATTATTATGGTTACATGTACATTAATTTCTTACATATTGTATCAGAGCCTTAATTTTGTGAATCAATACACCTTGGAATAATAATATATTTATGAATATTATTATTATAATTATTCATAAAACGGTACATCTGTTTTTACTATAAAAAAAAAAATTAATGACAGTTTCTTAAGAATGTCTTATTATGTAATTTTTATCATGATATTATCTGTTGCCCATCAAAAAGAAAATAGATTTGGTAGTTGACAAAGCCTTCCGTTATAAGTTTTCAATATGTACACATATTTAAGTGAAAAAACTGAAAGGAATGCATTAGGGTATTTAAAAGAGAACTATTGATAAACATGTAATATGCATGCTTCGATTTATTATTAATTTTAGCAATAATAATTTTTATAATCATTATAACATGACACTGAATTGAGTGTAATATTTATATTATCTGCCATTATGACAAAGTGCACAGACTAAAAGCAATTTTAGAATTTTGGTGAATCGTTCGGTCTATTAAATAAATATATTTATTTGAATGTATTATGTTAGATAATTATGTTTTTACCTTGTCTGATTAGGTACACTTATTGTCTATTATTGTTGATATTTATATATTTTTATGATTTAAATTTGATATCATGATATAATTTTATGACATTGAATATTAAATATTGAAGTGGTTAATTCATATTAGGTGTAATTCTTATTGGCCATTATATGAGATATTCATGATTGTCATATTGCATAATTTAATATATATATATTCTTGTTCATCCAAAGTTGTTATTATTATTATTGCAATCACATAAAAGAAATTTTAGAAATCATAAATAGTGATTTCATTAAAATAGTGATTGAATTAATGATAATTAAATAACTCATATTAATAAATACAGAATATTGTCTGTTAGTTCCGAATTCATAAGGTTTACTAATTTAGTAGCTGCCAAAATGGCCTAGATTTGTAAAACTTATGAATATCATACTACATAAAAGAATTGTTAAAATGGTAACATTAAGGTCAATAATATTCTCAATTGCACTTATAATTAGGAGATTGAGACTAGCCCAAAGGAGAGTCACTTTCAAATAATTATGAACTGGGTAGGGTAATATAACTTATGTAATTTGATAGATTAGAATTGCATACCCAAAGGTAACATGACTAACTGAAAAGTTGCATAAATTATTTTAGACCTACATAAGTGATTCTTGACGAGTGGACAATAGATATACCTAAGTTTTTCCCAAAGGAAAGACTTATGTGATATCAATAGTTCATCATTATAATTCTCAAAGCTTTAATATGTATATTGTTTATGCCTATTTCCGCGTTACTTATGAGACATTGTGTTGATACCTCTTAAGATCTGTCAAAAAGATAGCTTGCTATCTAAGGTGATTAGACTTAGAAAGGAGGCTATATTGACTCCTCTGACCTTCCTGGGATCTTACTTGGTTATTGACCAAAGGACTCTTTAGTAACATTACCCTAACCCTTAGAGTAAATATTTGGTGCATCACATGTTCTATCTTATTTCAGTAAAAGTTCCCACCTCATTGCACTCTTTTGCATCGAGCGTCCCTCTACTTACTGGCACTGTTACGGCTGAATTGACAAAACTGTAAAGCTTAAAACATTAGGGATGCAAGTTAATGAAACTTTTCTCATGCAGTTTATTCTCACCCCACTTCCATCATAGTTTGGCACATTCAAAATTCACTATGACACCAGTAAAGATAAGTGGAGTTTGAATGAGCTTACTAATATGTGTATTCAAGAGTAAGTGAGGTTAAAGGAGGAAGGACGTCAAACTGCATTGACTGTAACTCATGGAGCTATAAAGAAAAAGAATGGGCCTGGGGAAGAAAATCAGGCTCAGAATGATTTCACTGTCATGTGCTACTTTTGTAGCAAGAAGGGACATGTGAAAAAAAACTGCAGCAAGCGAAAGACTTGGTTCAAAAAGAAATATAAGAAAATTTCTTTTATTTGTTATGAATCAAATCTTGCTGAAGTACCTTCTAACACTTGGTTGATTGACTTTGGGGCCACGACCCACATTACAAATTCCATGCAAGGATACCTCTCAATTAGAAAATCGAAGGTTTGTGAAAGATTTGTCTATATGGGGAACCGTCTCAAAGCTGAAGTTGTAGCTGTAGTAACTTATGGTGATTTTAGAGGCGGGTCATCGGATGGATCTAGAAGATACTTTTATGTTCCTTTAATTTCTAGGAATTTAGTTTCATTATCCAAATTAGATCGTGTTGGATATTGGTTTTACTTAGTTGTGGAAAACTCAATTTAATGTTTAATTCAATAATGATTGGTTCTGGTAATTTATGTGATGGTTTATATAAAATTACCTTAAATCATGAGTTTGCACAATCATTAGTAACTCTACATTCGAATATTGGTTTAAAGAGTGGTCTAATTAATGAAAAATCCACAATCTTGTAGCATAGACGGTTAGGGCATATCTCTAGAAATAGAATTGAAAAATTAGTAAAGAATGAGATTTTGGAAAACCTAGACTTCACTGATTTTGAGATATGTGTGGATTGCATCAAAGGAAAACAAACCCAACACACCAAGAAAGGTGCCACAAGAAGTAATGAGCTTCTTAAGATAATTCATACGGATATTTGTGAGCCACTCAACATCCTATATCTTAGTGGTGAAAAATATTTCATCACATTTATAGATAATTTCTCACGTTATGGATATGTATATCTAATTCATGAAAAGTCTCAAACTCTTGACATCCTTGAGGTGTACATAACTGAAGTCGAAAGACCTTTAGATAGAAAGGTTAAAATAGTGAGATCAGATAGGGGTGGTGAGTATTATGGTAAATATGATGAATCAGGCCAAAATCCTGGCCCATTTTCCAAATTCTTAGAAAAGAAAGGCATTCGTGCTCAATATACAATGCAGTGCATACGATAGAATGGGGTTGCTGAAAGGCATAATTGTACACTTAAAAATATGGTTAGGAGTATGTTAAGTTACTCAATTGTACCCATTTTACTGCGGGGTGAAGCTTTGAAGACTACAGTGTATATCTTAAATAGGTTTCCTAGTAAGGCAGTCCCAACAACTCCTTTTGAGTTGTGGACTAATAGCAAACCTAGTTTGAGACAGTTACATATTTGGGGTTGTCCAGCTAAGACAAGAATCTTCAATCCACAAGAAAAAAAAAGGTTAGACTCAAGAACAATATCTGGATATTTCATTCGTTATCCAGACAAGTCTAAAGGGTATAAATTTGATTATCCTAATCACAATACGAGGACAGTGGAGACTGGGAATGCTAGATTCCTAGAGAATGGTGAAATTAGTGGGAGTGAGAAAACAAGAGTGATGAATTTCAAGGAAATTAGGGAGGATGTGCCAACATTTGGCCCTAATCGAAAAATTGTTATTCCTCAGACTATTCCACAAGCAGAGGGAAATGAACAACTGTAACAACGCCCGCGAGGGGCCTCGCTATAGTTCGGACTCTTTCTTTTGTGTTGTTGCGGTTCTTAATCTGAACCAAAGAGTCCACCTCTGGCAAATCGTTTTAAGGAAAACAGATTTTTTGAAAAGTAGTGCCAAACATGGACTGCTTTGCCAGATACAGAGTCGCCACCTAAATATTTTTTTAAAGGGGGAATTTAGGAAACCCTGACTCGGTGCCGAAGGCAACGTGTCCGTCATTACCAAAGTGATCTTGGCTCGGGAGCTTGGGTACGATCGGGGAAGGTCAGCTATGAGCACCCCCTTTCGCCCGGTCCGAAGACCGGCCTCTACTAACCATGATATCCTTTTTTGAAAACGTTATGTGTTCTTATTCTAGTTATTAGCCTAGAATTACTATGTTATGCGCACAGCAAACAAGTATAGACTAGATCGCCTAATTTGGAAATAAGCATTGCATATCCGTTTGTTTGGAAACAGTTTGAATTGCTACTCGCAAGTAGGCTAAAACACGGATTTCAATAAGTGTTCCCAACTCAAGCAATCCAACCTCCACCCACAGGCATTCAAACAGTTATATCACATAAGCACCTAGCCACATGGTAAGCATACTGTCATGTTAACATCCACACGCATGCGAGATGCTAAAGCATAAAAGCTTACCTAGTACTCCGTGCCAAAACAAGAAACTAGTTAGCAAACATGCATGACCTAGTTCATGTTACGTGGCTAATGTATCACATACAAGGATGCAATCTAGACAGGCTCGGCTATCCTAAACATGGCATATGAAATGCTACAAATATGCGTATTCAATTTGGAATTGAAATAGCAATGCAGTTTGTATGATGTGCCGAGCCCAATGCATGTAAACAAATGCATGAATGCACGCATGCATTGCATAAGGTATGCTAAAATAATCATGCCCTAATCTACCATCATAAGCAGGTAAATAAAAGGGAAGAAAGAAGTGGGGGTTGGAAAACATACATACCCACACACCCACACTTATTACAGACATGCCCTCACTCGGAGGGACCGAAAGAATATACAAATTAATTAACTACGCAAGCTAATTAACTATTACAAATTCACTAAATTAATTAGACAAATAATTAATCTAATTAAAGCAGTAAATGCCTCGGGAAGAGGGCCCAATGCATGCGCGTGCCCGGGACTCGCTCGGAATCGCACTGTCATGCAAGTGTGCCTCTGTTTTTCCTGATATCCTCCTCTGAAGACTGCCAAAGTCTCAGGACCACTTCTCAGAGCACTGGAGATCACCACCGGCTGGGGTAGAACACCACCGGCTGAAGGATGTGGCCACCGGCACTGAATGAAGCTATCGGCTGCCAATAGACTGCCGGTCGGCACTAAACAGTGCCGGTCGGCACAAAATGCCTGCAAAACCTGCAACTCACAGCAGCAGAGGACACAACTTGCATGGCAATGTAATTCAACACATGTATGCACCAAACACACTCCTTATCATGTAAATGACTCAAAGGAAGATGTGCCTTGGTTCTCGGACCACCAATCACGCATTTTCATGCATGATGGCCCAAAGAACCAAGAATGCAACTTTGGTTTCAAATGCATGCAATGCAAACAAGCAAACAAAGGTGCCAAACCTCTATCAAACTTACTTCAAGAGGCCTAGCATGCATGCCAATGTGATGAAGCCCTAAACATGTCAACTAGTATGCAATATGGCAATACAATGCAAACATGCAAGTAAGAATACAAGGCAAGCATGCAAATCAAATGGAGGATGGACTTAAACATGAATTGGGCAACTCCAAAAGGCCCAAAATTAGTGGCCAAAATGCTAAATCATGAGGGCCAAACACACATGCACACATGCACAAGTTAAGGCACCAACACTTAAGCATAACAAACAACCCTTAAGCACACTTAAAGGGACCAAACATGGGCAATGAGCATGCAATGTAAAGCTCTGAAAATCACACAAAACATGATGCCAAATCATGTTAAGCAAGATAAACAAATGCATGCAACATAGGTTCAACACTTGAGGCAAGTCATGGAAGCATTGAACTACACTTATGCAAAACAAATATGGCATGCATTGAACAACCTAAAACAGAGTTTTAGCATGTTAAAACAAAGCCAAATGGCTACTTAGATGGCATCTAAGAGGCTTAAGCATAAAGGCATGCAACATGACCAAAACATGGAGCATTCAATACATGCTTTCAAAGCATTAAAGGAGCAACTAAGGCAAGCATACAAGCACACCAAAGGGACTGAAATGATGCTATTAATGGTTCCAAACCATCAAAAATAATGCAAGTATGACATGCTGCACACTCATGCTCTTAAGGCCAACAAGCCAAATACAAAGACGCTACAAGATACATGCTAAGATCGACCAAAGCAACTTAGGACAGACCTAAAGCATGACAAAACAAGCATACAAGCTTCATGAATCTAAGCCTAAAACATGCTAGAAATGAAGGCACACAACCTAGGCATGTTAAGGCATCAAAGAGGCATTACAAGGGAACTATGCTAAGCATGCATAGGAGACCAAAACCAACTTAGAAACATGTTATATCATGGCAATATAAGCATGAAAAACAACCCAAACATGCTCAACACACACTCATGCATAGGCTTACCTAAAGAGGCCAAAACTTGCCCTTTTCAAGGACATCAAGGAGAGGGGGTGGCCCTCTACTTCTTGAGACTCTAAGGCATCATCTTCACCACTGAAATCCCTCAAGATTTCAGTGGTGAAGAGATCCTAACACCAAAGTCTCGGATCTCTCACAAAATAGCACAAAAAGTGCCCTTTTCAAGGCCTAAGGGTGGTCAAACCTACCCAAACCACCAAGAACTCTTAATAAACAATAAAGAGGTTCAAAAAATAGAACTTTTATGTATTAATCACTAAGCACAAAAACAGTTCTAAACTAGGTAAAAAGAGGGTGCAAAAAGGGGTAAAAAGAGAGTAGTTTTGTTACCCTTGAAGACCTCTTCACAAAGGTTGATGTGGTTGGTTCCTTGAGCTCAAAACCCACCAAAAACTTCAAGAACAACCTGCTGGAGCCTCAGTTCCAAGAGGAAGGTGAAACACTAGGTGTTGATGAGCAATAGTATGACAATACACACACTAAGCTAAAAGGAGAAAGAGAGAGATATATGATAGATATAGAATTCCAAACCCTAAACCAGAGCTTCTCCTATGTCTAACACTCTCTAACTCTCCAAAAATTCTAACCCTTGAGCCAAGAAGAGAAGACCTTCTCTTATAGACAACAAGACTTACAAGCTAAGCAAGTCCAAAGGCTCATCCCCTCCATACACGTGTATGTAGGGGAAACAAAATGCAAACAGCTGTAAGAAAATATCTCACAAAACAACTGTATAAGAGTCGGCAGGGCAAAAATGTCATTTTGACAAATTGACTGCTGACCGGCACAAAAGAGTGCCGACCGGCACAATAAAGTGCCGATGGCAACTACAGCCAGCCGGTGGCCTCTAGCCACAGCCGGCGGTGTGTGGGGATGGCATTCCCTGCCCCTCTAGAGAAAAACACAAGTGTTTGGTTTAAAACCAAACACAAAACGGTCAAGTTGGGAGGTCCTGAGGCAAGGCGCGCGAGCCGAGAACTCCGGGAACTCCAAACGAACACAAACATGGATAATCACCGAGTGTTCACCGAGTGTTCAACGGGTCGAGTCGGGCCCGCCTTGGGCCGCTGACCAATTTATACTCTTATTAATGTGAATGTTAATATGTCAATGTGAATATTCACATTGTCAACAGGCCGGGCCGGGCCCGCCCCGAGCCGCCCACGGGCCGTGGGCGGGTTTTGGGCAGCCACGAGGCGTGGGCTAATTTTACACTTATATCAATGTGAATGTTAACATATCAATGTGAATATTCACATTATCAACAGGCTAGGCCAATTTTACATTCCTACCAATGTGAATTTTAAAATATGAATGTTCACATCATAAAATTGCTAACCGTTCAAAAAATATTTATAAGGGTATCAATATTAAATATAAGGGCATAAGTGTTCAAGAAAATAGTGTAAATCAAGAAAAAGGACTTTATGGAATAAAACTATACATACATGGGGCTAAATGGGTTAAAAAATTCCTTCATGGACTTCTTGGGTTAAAACACTTCTAAATGGGATTTATCAATAAAAATCCCATAAATGGATAATCAACATGGTTGATTCTCTGTTTCTTCTGAATATTTTTCTTTATAAACCAACCACTCTCTACATTCTCCCAATTCAGCACAAATAGCAGAGCAATTAAAAGAAAGAGAGAGAGTGAACAACTACTACTAGGCATAATGGGCAGTAGTGAGAGCACCCAAAGCTCCTCCAATGGCGAAAGTGGGACTCCGAAGAAGACAGTGGCTTCTGTTGCTGCTGCTGTTGTTGCAGGGGTGGTTCTTGTGGGGTCGGGCCTAGCTATGCTAGCATCATCATCTGGCTCAGAAGAACAAAAGGGTAACAAGAAACTGATGGTAGCACCAGGATCAGGAGGGGCCTCTCATATCCCTAGGAAAGATTTTGAGAATGACCCAGCTAGTTATTTCCGCAACCATCGTCTTAAGAGTGGAAGATGAACAACTTGGTCTTATGGGCTTTGATAGGAATTGGGTTTCTTTTGTTGTTCTCTTCTTTTTGAAGCTAGCTGTGGTTCGATCCTATTGGTCTAATAACAAGAATATGTATATATAGTTCTTGTTTTGGCATGTTGGCCAAGCATCTTTTATTTTTAAATATTGTGTCTTCTCTTATGTTGTAATGCAAAATCAATCCCTAAGCTAAATTATGTGAAAATCTTTCCTGTGGATGAATCTTCATTTTTGAATCAATATGTTTGGATTGGGTGATTTGACAATGAAAAAAACCAAAAAAAAGTAACCCGTGTTTCCTATATCCGGCGCCAATTCCTTCCACTTCTCCTCCGTCGTACCCATCAAATTCCCACCCATGTTCCCCACCGTCGCCGACAATTCCTTGGACTTCTCTACTACATAGTTCATCAGACTCCCTGCTTCTATCTCTTTCGCTTTCTCAAGATCACCCTCACATAGTTCATCATCAAATCCTCGCTCTCACTCTCTCTCCCTCTCTCTCACTCTCTCGTTTGATTATGGCCCATTTTAAAAAATTGAGTTTTTTTTATTTTCTGAGTATTTTTATTTCCACTGTATTTTTTTAATATTTTGAATATTTTTTTTCTTTTTATTAGTTACATGTAATCTGATTACAATTAAAAAGTATAAAATTTGCGAAAAAAATCTTTTAAAAAGTTATTACTCTAAAAAAAAAAAAACCAAACCGAAATTTAGTATTTTTTTGTATTTCTCTTGTATTTATTGCTTTTTTTTTAATTATGGATTTCTTCACAAATTTTGTATTTTTTAAGTACATCTTGATTATTTATATCTAAAAAAAATGATTAAAATATGAAAAAAAATCCACCAAAACATAACATATACAAATTCAAGCTCAAAAAATAATTTTTGAAAACTCAAAACTAAATAGGGTACACAACTTAGAGGTGAAGCAACTTCTCCCTCTTTTCCTTTTTCTTTTACTTTACTTTATGATTCTCTGTAGATTAAGGATTTGAAGCGTAATGTGTGGACAGGAAGTGCAAAAGAATGATTTCATAAATTCTTACTAAAATTTATTATCCAAACATAGTTTTAGGATAAATTATATCGATTTGACTAATTAATAAATTATTATTAAATAACAATTTTGGTAAAATTATACCACCTTTTTTTGCAATATAAATTTGATAATGTTTTATCTTTTTACAAGTGGTGGCACAAGAATAATGCGACAGAAAAGTATAAGCTAGTGGGATAGAGGATCTGAAGCCCTTTTCTTCGTGGCAGAGGTTTTGCTTTATTTCTTTATTTCTTTGTGGATTGATTAAAGAATGGTACTGACGATAGTCATGTTCCACCATAGTTTAGTTTGCAACCATGCTAGAGACCTCGAGGATTCGAGGCTCCTGCCTTGAATCATTTTTTTTTATTTTTTATTTTTTGCTATGTTAGTTGATTTATTTATTTATTTATTTTTTTGAATGGTGGTTATGTGTACCCTAAATCCTAAACCTTAAATTATAAATCCTAAATTGTAAATCATAAAATTCTAAACCTTAAACTCTAAACCCCAAATCTTAAATCCTAAATGCTAAACCCTAAAATCTTAAACCCTAAACCTTAAACCCACTCCTACACATAACGACCCTTGCAAAAAAAATAAAACAATTTCGAGGCATTTGTGCCTCGAACCCAATCTTTATTCTTTAGCTTGGTAGTGGATATCATTATTCATGTTGACCATTTTTTATCATAAAAATTTTGGAAAAAATTATAATTCAGTAGATAAGAAGAAAAAAAATTACAAAAACATGGGAGGGGTGCAACTTTGCACCCCAGTTATTTTTGAGTTGCACCCTAGAGTTTTTGAGTTACACCCACTATATTTTTGTAATTTTTTTCCATCTTATAAACTGAACAGTAATTTTTCCAAAATACTAAACATTGACTAAGAAATCATTGATTAGTGCTGCTACTTCTAACTGTACTAGGAATAATCAATTAACTTTAAAAGGACCCAATCCTAATCCAAGAACTGTCCTAGTCTTATTTTTAATGTCCAAAATGTATTAGTCATTAAACTAAAAAAAAAAATATACAAAAATATCTAAAATTTAATTTGACTGCAATACAAATTCACACCAAATTTAAATTAACAATATAAAATCTTAATATTTTTTCTGGTTACATAGAAATTGGCCTAACCACTTTCATCAATTATGGTGCTGCTTTTGCTTTCATAAAAAAAAAAAAAAAAAATGACACTTTAAAAAGACTCAATGTCAATCCAAAATCAATAAATCTACTCACCCATAAAATGGGTAAAGAATTTGTCAAGAATGGGAATGTATGGGTGAGATTAGATGAGTGTAATGTAGGGTCCATGTGTACAATAAATCTTGATCACATATTGATGTCTTTTGGTAAAATTCGAGATAAAAATTATATATATGTAGCATTATTGACCTCGTTTATAATGTCTAGATTTATATTTGTTATATATATAATAGCGTATGCCCGTATCTGAAGACACGATATAAATAATGTTGAGAATAAAATATAAGTATATGTGAGTGTACTTTTTTTTCACTTTCCCACAAAAACACGTGTCAACACCGAATATTGCCGGTTCACTATCCGTCATCGACGCGACGGCTAATCTCGCCAAACCCCTTGCTTCGTTTGGAAAGTTGGATTGATTTTAAAGTTTTTTTATTTTTTATTTTTGGTTATTTTAGTATAGATTAAAAAATTTGTTTGAGTTGTTTTTTAAAATTTTTATGACAAAAAAAATTATGATTTAAATATGATATTTTATTTTATTAAATTTTATTTTATTTTATTTTTTATGACTAATTTAATCCCAAAAAAAAAAAAAACCCAACCCAATTATCAAAAAATCAACCCAGAAAAACCGCCAACTCCTCTCTCTCTCTCTCTGTCACTAACACATTCTCGCCATCCTCTATTTTCTAAAAAATACAAACAAATACATGTGTGTGTATATATATATATATGTATATAATAAATAAAATAGAGGAGGAGCAGAGAGATGAAGGGATCCCTAGAGATTTTTCCCCAAAGCCCACAACAAAGCCTGCTTGATTTGTGCAGAGAGAGAGAGAGAGAGAGAGTAACAACCACACAAATATGTGCTAATATATATGCATTCGAGTCCCCCTCTTTCTTCTTCTTCTTCTTCTGCACTTTTTTACCTCAGCAAATGGGCAATGCTTGAGATCATCAATCTGCATTTTTAAAGTAGAAAATTCAACTCTAACCAATGATATTTAACCAAATATAAAAACCTATATCACAATTTGAACATACACATACTATATACTAACTATTAAAAAAATAAATAACTTATACATCTATATACAAAACCTATTATTAATCAATCAATAAAAATTAAAACCCAAAAAACAAATATTTAAAAAGAGAAACAACCTTATGAAGTTCAAATAGATTGTGATTCGTATCTTGTCATTGTTCTCTTCAAACCCTCTGCACACAATAAAAACACCATTTGACAAATTTCAAAAAAAAAAAAACTCGATACTTTATACACAAAGACACAGACCTAAAAATGACAGTGCAATTAGAGGGTATTCCATTAGATCCGATGGTGCAAACGTTGGTGTGGCGAAGTGGTGGTGAGCAAGACTTCCATGTCGTTTTGAACTCTCTATGTGGCTTCACATCGTTGAGGTGATAAAGAGTGAAGTCGATCTGGGCCCCACCGCCATGTGCGGTGGTGCAAAACTCTGTCGCTTTGAGGGAAACGCATAAATACGGTGAAGATCAGTCCACTACCATCACGGATGAACTTGGTGAAATCATCGGTTGTCTGTATGCTGTAGCAGCGTAGGAGTGTGTCAGAGCTATGGATCTCACGACCGGCGGTGGTGGTGGATGGAGATCTAAAAGCGACAACACCGAAACAGTGGCACCATCGAGCGGTTGGAGAGAGATGTACCGGTGGGAAGTAAGGTTATGAGAGAGAGAGACAGACAGAGAGAGAGAGAGAGAGAGAGAGAGAGTTTGATTAGCATAGATCTCTCTTCTGTAGAGGGTGGTTGTGTGTGTTTTGAAGTAAGGTGAGACAGATCAGGACAGACGGAAAGTTGGGGTAGAGTGAAAAAAAAGGTTATCATCTCTACCATCCATCTTTTAAGGAGAAATGAATCTTAACCATTCAAATGTTCTAGTAGGACAAATGAATGTAGGATAAATTCAAAAAATTCTTGCTTTATTATATACTAGTGTATGCCCGTGCCTGAAGGCACGGTGTAAATAATGCTACGAATAAAATATAATTATAATTCCAACACTATTTAATAAATTATAAATTGACCCATAAATAATCTAAAATAACACTAAAAAGATAGATGAAACATGGCATTCAAATTAACCTCTAATGAACATAAATCATCAAAACACCATAATAAATCAACATAAATCAAACTAATTCACAATAATAATAATAATAATAATAATAATAAATAAAGGGATAATCCCAAATTAACCCAAATCTATAAATAAAGTAAAAAAATTAAATATGAGGAAGAAAAATGAAAACTTGGAATAAGAACCAACGCCATAGATGCGACCCAATTTGAAGTCTTGAATGGTGAAATTCTCTTGGGGTGCCCTAAATGCAAAGCTCTTAGATCTGGGTATGTTCCCTTCATTGGAAGAATTGCTCTCAATCCTCAACTTTGAATCAAAATCCTTCTCCATATTAGCAAGAGCTCGGACCCAATAATTCTCACTCTAAAATTACCTATTTTTAAGATATAAAAATAGATACATATATACATATAGTTTTTTCTGTTTATAAAATAGATATATATATATAATTCCCTATTTAATATATAAAAATAGATACATATAAAATTCCCTATTTAATATATAAAAATAAATACATTTCTCTCTCTCTCTCTCTCTCTCTCTCTCTCCCCTCTAAAAATAGCACACACTTTCTCTCTAGAAATCTTGGAAGAAGAAAACAGAGCAGAAGATTAGCAAAGCCATGGTATCAGATTGTCTTTCCTTCTTTGAACAAATCTGATAACGCCACCACACCACCATTTGAAACATCATTGAGGTTGTGGCTAGGAGAGAGGAAGGAGGACAGGAATAAGGGGTTCACCATTTGAAACATCATTGAGGTTTGTTACAGGTTGGTTGTGTTTGGGAACCAAGTGTTGCTGCCTAGATTTCTGGACCTTCGCTCGAGCGAGGAGTTGGTCGCTCGAGCGAGAGTTGAGTTTGTGTCTGGTGGCTCGAGCCAGGTCTTCTTCGCTCGAGCGTGCATCTGCGTCTCATCTGAACCTGAGAGCAGTAGTTTTTGGCTCAAGCGAGCTTTCCTTCGCTCGAGCGAGACCTGTGTTTTAGATCCTTCGCTCGAGCCAGGGTTTCTTCGCTCGAGCGAATGAGAGTGTCTGGTACTGGACCTGAACACTGTGATTTTTGGCTCGAGCGAGCTTTCCTTCGCTCGAGCGGTCTGGTTGTTCTTCGCTCGAGCGAACATTTCTTCGCTCGAGAGTGCATTTTGTTTTCTGGCTCAAACGAGACTTTTTTGGCTCGAGCGAGGGTTTTCTGTGTCTGGTCGCTCGAGCGACCAAGTCTTCGCTCGAGCGAGCCTATTTATATCAGTTAGCAGCAGCCGTGATGAACATCACTTTTTCTTCTCTTTTTCATTTTGAATCCCTAAATCCGAGACCCTCTCTCTCTAGACTTGCCTTCTCTCTAAGAAATCATCTCCTTCTAGTGTGAATCTACCCTAAGTGCTTTGTTAAAAAGATAGAGGGTGTTGAGAGCTTCGATTTAATCTGAAAAAGTTGGGATTTGGAGCACGTTGGATTTTGGCCTTCATCTCCTTTTTGGCTCAAACTTCGAGGTAGGGATACCCTACTCCTCTTTATGAGCTTTGTCTTTAAATTTTAGCATTTTGATATGTTTGGAGTTGTTGTGTAATTTTAAGAAAACTTTGGGCCTTTGTGTAATTTTCCAAAAGTTGGGGTTTTAATTATAATAAACCTAGATGCATGTTTGGCATAGAGAAATGGAATAAATGTTGAGCTATTGATGGAAATAGAACCTAAGGGTTGTAATGTTAATTATGGAAAATGCCCTAATTACATTGGTTAATTAATTTGTATAATTAATTGTGAGAAATGAGGGATTGATTTGGAAATGTTGAGATTGGGGATGTATGGGATTAAAGGGTGCAGTTGGATTATCAATCACTCACCTAGTTGAAATGTTGATTTTATATCCATTTATTGCTTTTATCTTCTGTATAGAAATAATTGCATTGGGCTATCGGTGGAGGATAGTCTTGATTGTTGTAGATAATGCATGATGATTAGGCAAACTAAAACCAATCACCGGAATGTGTCATTGAGTATGATGGTTGAAAGAATATATTAACTTTATGTATAGATTGATAATGTGTATAATAATTGTTTATATGCATTGTGTTGTATTGGAGGAGCTAGGGGATGTACTCCACGGTTTAGGGGATGATAGTGGATGGACCTCTAAACCGGATGTTGTTTGGGAGGAGATAGGGGATGGACTCCATAGATAGAGCTCATATGCTTATCTAGTGATGTGTTGACACAGCTAATATGCTTGTCATTGGAAGTGTGATATTGCTCTTATGCATATCTATGGAAGTGTTGATATAGCTCATATGCTTATCTATTGATGTGTTGATATAGCTATTATGCTTATCTATTATGAAAATGGAAAAATGCTTAATATGAGTTACTGTCTCATATAAGTTGTTGGCCAGGTTCTGAGCCATAGTGATGAATTGAGAATCGTAAAGAAATAGGAAATGAAAAGTAACATGAACTTGTATGTCATGGAACTGTAATGTAAAGCAAGTAATTGAATTCAGTGTTGGCCATTTATCAACTGCTAATCTTTTAGTCACTGTTCATAGTTGGTTTAGTGTGTCTCTACTGGGCTGTGGCTCACCCTATATGGGAATAACATTTTCAGGTACAGGTAGCATGCCACCTCCAAGGACATAGCTTGGGAGGCTAGAGGCGGGCAGACTTTTGTTGTTTATTTCCTTTTGATGTATTACATGTATATTCAAGCCAAGGGCTTAATGTGTAAATGAGTTAGCACTCTCTTTTTTGTAACCAAGTGTTAACTTTGAAAGCTGTAAGCCCGTAGGGCATTTTGCTTTTGTTGTTCACATGTAATACTTTTGTAATGGAACACTCTGATGAATAGAAGAATATGGATCTTTTGTATATAAGGGGTGTTTATATTGTTGGGTTTAATGTCATTATTTTGAGGGCGTTACACTGGAAGTGTATTTGGAGAGGAACAAATGGTGGTTTTCTTGCTCAAACAACTATCCATTTTAGACGGAAAAAGAGATGGCGAATTACAGAGAAGAATGAGATGGAAATGAAGGGAAATGAGAGAGAGAAACATGTGTTTTTCGTGGTTCTGTTGAAGAAGAATAAAGAGAGAGAGAGAGAGAGATAAAGAGGGAATGAGAAGGAGACGTGGTAGAGAGGGAAGGTGGGGAGACGTGGGTAGGTGAAAAGCCTAGAAAGAAATGTTTGGACGGGAACTATAATTGATCTGAACCATTAATATAAATGTAAGATTCATCTTAGTCGTTCAAACGAAATGTATCTCTGATACATTTTATATATTTTCGAAATTCGTTCTGCTTTATTATTATTATATATATAAGCAAATATTGGTTTTTTATACACTACAACAAAATTAACTATTTACGGCATCATATTTATGGCATGCATCGAATGCATGTTGTAGTTAGCACATTCTACAACATTTTGTTTTTTTTTTTTTGCAAGCCGTTAATGTTTTTTCAACAACAACATACATATCATGTGTGTCGTTAATTTATATATTTATAGAATGCAAAAGTATGCCGTAAAAAATGTATGTTTTTACGACTTACAAAAATATGCCATAAAATATTTACACTTAAGATGACATACATTGCATTACATATTGTAAAATATTATAACTTTACACGACATGCTAATTAATATCGTGAAAACTTCAATCCAATTTTTTTATGATCTAAATTTTTTTAATACAAAAATAATTTATAAACTTATACTTAAATCTTTTTGTCTAAAATTTTCTACTCCAGATTTTTTTTTTGTTTTTTTTTAAATTTTTATTTTTTTTAATTTTTTTTTAGGGACAAACTTACATATCCAAACTTATACACCTTTACATTAAAAAAAAAATTTTAAAAAAAGATTTTAATACAAATAATTATGTGTTTGCCCACTCAAATATAGTGTCCATATATATTTTTTTTTAACAAATTTTTATATACCTCTTCCTCTCTCTCCCTCTCTCCGTCAGCGTCTCACTCAAACACATGAGCACCGCTACTGCCCTTCCAAGCTTGGCGTTTGATTCTAATTTCGAGCTTGGAGTTCGATTCCGAGCTTGGAGATCGAAGTCTCTGAACCGTGTTTCGCAAATTCACAATCATCGAAGTGCATTAGAAGAATCAATCTCCAAACTCCAAGGGTTAGCATCTGATTGCTCTCTTCCTAGTTTTCGTTCGATTCGATAATTTTTTTCAGATCTATAATTCTGCAATCTGTGATTGAATAATGAATTTATGGCAAATATATTTTAGACTTATTTCAGTACTTTTCTTCTTTCTATTCTTCATTCCTTTCATGTTTCTCGCTTATTCTATCGTGGTTTTGTCTCTCTCTCTCTCTATGGCAAATATATATATATGTTTTTCCCTCCCTTTTCTTGCCCTAATTTTTTCGACCCTTTCATTATATTGTGGGTTGAGATTTAGGACCAGAGATAACAAATTTTGAGAATTACGTTAGTCCGAAATTTTTGTTTCCTTCATGAGCGTAATCACACAGGGTGCAATTTTTTCTTGAATGTGTCATCAATTATCATCATGGTTAATTGTTGTGGTTATCACTTTAGCTGATAAGTGATGTGTGTTTTTTAAACATTTGGTGCTGATTGCTTTTTCTCTTTGGTTAGATCACGCGGATCTAATGGGACCGTGTCTTTTTGCAAACATAGTCATTTGAATTATGAAATGTGTGACAATTTTCCAGTTATGTTTCTCCAAATCTGTTTATGTTCTGTTTGATTGTTGCCAAAACAAAAGAAAAGATGAACCTTTTGACTTTTTGTGTTTAGAACGGCCATTAAAGCTTATAACTATTTTGAAGTGTATCTCTGCAAGTAGTAATTCGAATTATGGAAAATTGTGACGATTTTCCTGTCCTGTTGTACAATTTCCTTATTTTTTTATTTTTTTTACTGTTAGATGAATTTTATGATGCCTTATTGTTGGAATAGAAATTTATAGAACTACAAGGTTTTCTTTTATTGGAATCGAATGTGGGTTTAAATGGACTTCAGACTCCGACTTTTTCTTCTCTTCATCTCTTTGATGGTTTGCCATTGAAATGACTGTATAACTTTACAAGGTAGTGTTCTCTTTGACCATGATAACTTCTTTAATCAAGGCAGGAAGAAAGCAAAAATTGTATGTTCTATAAAACTAAAGGTATTTAAATTTTATAAACACCCTCCAAAACTCCAAAAATTACAATAACACAACGAAATCGGAGTTGTAATATTCTCAAAGAAAAAAAAGTTAAGGAAGTAATTTCATTCAAATGCAATCATGCCTTACATCATGCCAAAGGGTGGCTAAACAAAGAAGTGAATTTACCAACAAATCTAATGAGTGATCAAATTGTCTATAGCAGCATAGGGATAATTTCGGCAGGAGACGCAAAATAACAACCCATGCTGACACTGTTTCCTAAGTGATGATGGAGATGAAGACCCAAACTCCAAAGTGCTCCAAACCACCAAAAGTTCAGATTAAAACGAAGCCCTCGACTCACACACTCTTTTTAATGAAGGATCTGGGGTAGAAACACACCCTAAGTAGATCAAATCTAAGAGAGAAGGTGAGTAGGGTGAGAGAGAAGTCGGACCTTAGGGTTTGGAATCCAAAAAGATCAAGAAAACTGTTCAAAACCCGCTGCCGCTTATATACATCGGCGGGCTCGCTCGAGCGAAGACTTGGTCGCTCGAGTGACCAGACACAAGAAACCTCGCTCGAGCGAAGAAAAGCTCGCTCGAGCCAAAAACTCGATGCTTCAGGTTTGCAACCCAGAAGCTCGGTCAAGCGACGGAATTCTCGCTCGAGCGAAGAACTCAAAAACATACACCTCGCCGCCGGCGAAGAAAGTTCGCTCGTGCCAAGAAACACAACCCTCAGGTCCTAAGCTCAGACGCAGAATATCACTCGAGCGACCAAACCCTGGCTCGAGCGAAGGACAAAACAATCGCCGCCGAAGCGACCAACTCCTCCTCGGCGAAGGTCGAAAATTTCGATGAACACTTGGTTCCTAAACCCAACCAACCTGAAACAAACCTGCCCAAAGATATCCTATAACTCAAAAATAAAGAATTAAAGGACTACAACAATAATTATACAATGCCTGGATCCATGGATCATAAGTCCGAATACAACAATCTAAAGGCAAAGACCGGGGTCGCTATAGTAGGAGTTACCCTCGAAAGATAGAGTGGAAAGAATCACGGGGTTCGGATATAACACCCATGAATATAGGTGAATTGGTTGTATTTCAAGATAATCAACCCGATAGTCTTGAAAATCAACAAATTCATGAACTTTCACCACAAGAGGAACAAGTCAACATAGAGCCTGTAGCTCAAGTCCCAATTGAGACTACCGAATTAAGGAGATCCTCACGAGCTAGAAAGTCAAGAATTTCGTGATTATTTTGTATACTCAATGGAGTCTGATTTTGACATCGGACCTAAAGATGATCCTATTTCATTTTCCAATGCCATGAATAGGGATGATTCTAAATTATGGTATGATGCCATGAAGGAAGAGTTGGAATCTATGGCTAAGAATCAAGTTTGGAAAATTGTCGAGTTGCCTAAAGGAGTTAAAGCGGTTGGTCAGAATGGGTCTATAAGACCAAGAAAGACTCCAATGGCAAAGCGATATAAAGCCGACTCATAGCTAAAGGTTTCACCAAAGAGAAGGCATCGATTATCATAATACCTTTTCTCCATTTCAAAAAGGATTCATTTAGAATTATCATGGCATTAGTGGCTCATTTTGATTTGAGCTACATCAAATGGATGTGAAAACAAAGATTTCGAATGGGGATCTTGAGGAAGAAGTATACATGAAGCAACCAAGGTTTTTGTTCTGATAAAGATAGTCACTTAGTTTACAAGCTCAAGAAATCCATATATGGACTAAAACAAGCTTCCCGACAGTGGTATTTAAAGTTCCACAATGTTATTACTTCATTTGGTTTTACGGAGAATGTTGTGGACAACTGTATATACCTTAAGGTTAGTGGGAGCAAATACATTTTTCTAGTTCTATATGTGGATGACATTTTACTTGCATCTAATGATTTGGGATTGTTGCATGATACTAAACAATTTCTTTCTCAAAATTTTGAAATGAAGGATATGGGTGAAGCTTCTTATGTCATTGGCATAGAGATTCACAAAGATAGGTCCAAAAGGACATTAGGACTATCCCATAAAGCCTACATTGAAAGAGTTTGGAGAAATTCAAGATGAGTGATTGCACTCCTAATGCAGCACCCCTTTTAAAGGGTGACAAATTCAGTTTGAGTCAATGTCCGAAGAATGATTTGGAAAAAGAACAAATGGTTAGCATTCCCTATGCGTCTGCCGTAGGCAATTTAATGCATGCTTTGGTTTGGACACATTCGAGATTGCATTTGCGGTGGATGCTTGGTAGATACCAAAGTAATCCGTAAATGGAACATTGGAAGGTCGCAAAGTAAATCATGAGGTACTTAAGGGAACCAAGGACTACATGCTTACTTATAAGCATGTTGACTGTCTTGAGGTGGTTGGATATTCAGACTCGGATTTTGCGGGTTGTCAAGATTCTAGAAAATCCACTTTAGGATATGTCTATCTGCTAGCAGGCGGTGCTGTTTCATGGAAGAGCGCCAAAGAGACGATAATTGCATCGTCAACAATGGAAGCAGAGTTTATAGCCTGCTTTGAAGCAACCTCACAGGCTATCTGGTTAAGGAATTTTATCACAGGGCTTCGAATTGTGGATTCAATTTCTAGGCCATTAAAGGTTTACTATGATAATTTAGCTGTGGTTTTCTTCTCTAACAACAACAAAAGTGGTAGCCACAACAAGCATATTGACATAAAGTATCTTGCTATTCGAGACCGTGTTAAGAAGCAAGAAGTCAGCATTGAGCATATTAGTACCGATATGATGATTGCAGATCCCATGACCAAAGGTCTTTCTGTAAAGGTGTTTTCAAAACACGTTGAGGGCATATGACTGATTGGTTAGCTCAATAATTTTTCTAGTTGTTGTTTTATTTTGTTTTGTCATGACATTTTGATTATTATTAGTGAAAAGCATCATTTTGTGCACCTAAAGTATTTGTGATGCTATGCAGTCCATTGGGACTATTGATCCATAGGGATCATTGGATCCAGAATAACTTATTAGAAGTTATTCATAAAGAATGACACCACATTAAGTTGAGAGTGTGATACAATGTAATACATGGAAGGAAATACTTAATTGATAGAGTATAACCGCCATGATTCGTGTATTATACCTCTAAGGTTTGGGTATTTTTTTAATGACCATCATCAGTTTGGTAGTTACCCGACAGTCAACAACGTGTGTTATATGTGCCAAGTGGGAGAATGTAAGAATATCTATAAAGTGGCACATATACCACATGTTTGTTTTATTTATTTATTTATATTATATATATTTATTATATATATTTAATTGGTTTAATGACTAATTAATTAGTTTAATGGTTAATGGGTAACTGATGTCTGTTTAATATCCTATATGGTGGTTTCATGGAACTTTATAACTTCCCTGATGGTGGGAAGTTATAAGGAGTTACACTTGGATATGGGTCCAAGCCTATCTATATATATGCCTGTGATAGCCATCAGACACAGACATTGTTTTGTGCATAGAATAGGCTTGAAAATCTGTCCCTTTCACTTTTCTCATATGATTCTGTAAAAAGTGTTCTGCTAGTGGGATTCTTTATACATTCAAGATTTGATCATTCAAGGATAAAGATTCAAAGGCTTGAGCATCATGGCAGGAGGTATTCTTCTTTCTGAATTAAAATTATTTTAGTTCTAACAGCTTCTACATGACACTTTTTTGTGAGTTCTATAATGCTCCAAGGGAGCCTATAAATAGGAGATGAGCTTATTTGCACCAATCCATCCAAGAGTTGTAAAGCTTTCTCAAGTGAATATAAAGGCACTCTCTCAAACTCTTTTAGTCTTTTTACTTGTCTTTCTTGCAAGTTTGTGAGCTAGGCTGACTTAGTATCATCAAGCGAGGCTTGGGATTAACTAAGTGCCGCACAGAGTACTTGGAAATAACCAAGGCTGTGACAATATGCTGCAACTACCAAGAAGACCAAAGAGATGACAAGCATCCACACCACCAAGAAACCTGGAAGGCTGCCAAAGGTGAAGTTTGGCAACTTCTCATTCAATGTAACACAAAAAGTGGCATAGAATCTAGTCGTAGTAACAAGCAAAAGAGCCCGAAAATAAAAGGCTCATCCCTTAATCATTTTCCAAAGCGGAATCACTGCCATAAGAAAACTTGATGAAAACCCAAATGTGATCGATATGAGCGCAATGAAATGAGATGGCCACATGTTGGTTAAGGCACCAACACTTAAGCATAACAAACAACCCTTAAGCACACTTAAAGGGACCAAACATGGGCAATGAGCATGCAATGTAAAGCTCTGAAAATCTCACAAAACATGATGCCAAATCATGTTAAGCAAGATAAACAAATGCATGCAACATAGGTTCAACACTTGAGGCAAGTCATGGAAGCATTGAACTACACTTATGAAAAACAAATATGGCATGCATTGAACAACCTAAAATAGAGTTTTAGCATGTTAAAACAAAGCCAAATGGCTACTTAGATGGCATCTAAGAGGCTTAAGCACAAAGGCATGCAACATGACCAAAACATGGAGCATTCAATACATGCTTTCAAAGCATTAAAGGAGCAACTAAGGCAAGCATACAAGCACACCAAAGGGACTAAAATGATTCTATTAATGGTTTCAAACCATCAAAACTAATGCAAGTATGACATGCTACACACTCATGCTCTTAAGGCCAACAAGCCAAATACAAAGACGCTACAAGATACATGCTAAGATCGACCAAAGCAACTTAGGAAAGACCTAAAGCATGACAAAACAAGTATACAAGCTTCATGAATCTAAGCCTAAAACATGCTAGAAATGAAGGCACACAACCTAGGCATGTTAAGGCATCAAAGAGGCATTACAAGGGAACTATGCTAAGCATGCATAGGAGACCAAAACCAACTTAGAAACATGTTATATCATGGCAATATAAGCATGAAAAACAACCCAAACATGCTCAACACACACTCAAGCATAGGCTTACCTAAAGAGGCCAAAACTTGCCCTTTTCAAGGACATCAAGGAGAGGGGGTGGCCCTCTCCTTCTTGAGACTCTAAGGCATCATCTTCACCACTGAAATCCCTCAAGATTTCAGTGGTGAAGAGATGCTAACACCAAAGTCTCGGATCTCTCACAAAATAGTACAAAAAGTGCCCTTTTCAAGGCCTAAGGGTGGTCAAACCTACCCAAACCACCAAGCACTCTTAATAAACAATAAAGAGGCTCAAAAAACAGAACTTTTATGTATTAATCACTAAGCACAAAAATAGTTCTAAACTAGGTAAAAAGAGGGTGCAAAAAGGGGTAAAAAGAGAGTAGTTTTGTTACCCTTGAAGACCTCTTCACAAAGGTTGATGTGGTTGGTTCCTTGAGCTCAAAACCCACCAAAAAATTCAAGAACAACCTGCTGGAGCCTCAGTTCCAGGAGGAAGGTGAAACACTAGGTGTTGATGAGCAATAGTATGACAATACACACACACTAAGCTAAAAGGAGAAAGAGAGATATATGAGAGATATAGAATTCCAAACCCTAAACCAGAGCTTCTCCTATGTCTAACACTCTCTAACTCTCCAAAAATTCTAACCCTTGAGCCAAGAAGAGAAGACCTTCTCTTATAGACAACAAGACTTACAAGCTAAGCAAGTCCAAAGGCTCATCCCCTCCATACACGTGTATGGAGGGGAAACAAAATGCAAACAGCTGTAAGAAAATATCTCACAAAACAACTGTATAAGAGTCGGCAGGGCAAAAATGTCATTTTGACAAATTGACTGCCGACCGGCACAAAAGAGTGCCGACCGGCACAATAAAGTGCCGATGGCAACTACAGCCAGTCGGTGGCCTCTAGCCACAGCCGGCGGTGTGGGGGGATGCCTCACAAGGCATTCCCTGCCCCTCTAGAGCAAAACACAAGTGTTTGGTGCAAAACCAAACACAAAACGGTCAAGTTCGGAGGTCCTGAGGCAAGGCGCGCGAGCCGAGAACTCCGGGAACTCCAAACGAACACAAACATGGATAATCACCGAGTGTTCAAGCGGTGACGTCCCAAGTCTTGAGGACGGTCAAAAATGGGGTGTCTACAACAACATAATGAAAATCCTTCACCACCTCATGCTTTACCACTTCATGAAGATACCACCATTGAAAGTATTGTAGAACCATCACAACCGGCAGTTCTAAGAAGATCTCAGAGGGAAAGAAAGCCTGCCATTCCAGATGATTACATGGTGTATCTACAGGAATCTTATTTTGATATTGGTATTAACAAAAATCCAGTCTCATTTTGACAAGCCATGAATAGTGATGATTCTACTAAATGGATCATTGCTATAAATGAAGATTTAAAATCCATGGAACAGAATGGTGTTTGGGATCTCGTCAAATTGCCTAATAATTGTAAAAAGGTTGGGTGTAAATGGGTCTTCAAGACCAAGTGCGACACGAAAGGCAATATTGAACGATTTAAAGCCAAACTTGTTGCCAAGGGTTTTACTCAAAAAGAAGGCATAAACTATAAATAGACCTTCTCTCCAGTATCTAGGAAGGACTCGCTTAGAATCATCCTCACATTGGTAGCTCATTATGACTTAGAGTTGCATCAAATGGATGTGAAAACTGCTTTTTCTAAATGGGAATTTGGATTAAGAAATTTATGTAGAGCAGCCAGAAGGATTTGCAAAGAAAGGTAAAGAACATTTAGCTTGCAAATTAAAGAAATCCATATATGGCCGTAAACAAGCTTCCAGGCAATGGTATTTAAGGTTTAATGATACCATTACCTCCTTCGGATTTAAGGAAAATGCATTGATCGGGCATATATCTGAAGGTTAGTGGGAGTAAGTTCATTATTTTGGTGCTATATGTGGATGACATTTTGTTAGCTAGTAATGACCCTGGCTTATTGCATGAAACCAAGGAATATCTCTCCAAGAATTTTAAAATGGTCGATATAGGTGAGGCAAACTATGTTATTGGCATAGAGATCTTTAGGGATTGAACTTGAGGATTGCTAGGACTATCTCAGAAAGGATATATTGATCGTGTTTTGGAGAGATTCAATATACAGTTTTGTTCAGTCGATGATGCACCCATCATGAAGGGTGATAAATTAAGTGAAAAATAGTGTCCACGGAATGACTTGGAAAGAAAACAAATGAAAGACATTCCATATGTTTTGAGGCTACAAATCATGCTTTATGGTTGCAAAATTTCATCTCAGGACTTGGTGTTGTTGACTGAATTGCCAGGCCGCTGAAGATATATTGTGACAATACCGCAGCAGTTTTCTTCTCTAAGAATGGAAAGTACTCCAATGGTTCCAAACACATGGAAGTAAAGTACTTAGTTGTCAGAGAAAGAGTCAAGAAACAACAAGTGTTAATTGAAAATTTAAGCACCTCTCTTATGACTACTGATCCATTCACAAAGGGAATGCCACCGAAGACATACAAAGAGCATGTTATCAGGATGGGTCTTTTAAGCAACCCATGATGTGTATGGTTAATCTTAAGTCTTTATTTTTATTTTGACACTATTTGTGCAATAATAATTTTGTTTCTATTTTTCATGTTCTAAAAGTGTGTGTACACATTAATTTGAATATTGATAAACAGGAAATGTCTTAACAAGACAAATTACAGGAGCCTTTCAGGCAAATAATTATATATCCTAATAATGGACTGGGTTAATGAAGATTATCGATGGTGTAGTGCATAGAAGGACATAAGACATAAATGTCATATAACTGCTATGACTAACATTGGTGATATGAAATAATCATAGTATTATAGTTTCTAATATATCTGAATTTATTGGCTATTTTTAAAATTTCACGATCACGTGTCAAAGTTTTTAGTGTGGAATCCAATGTGTCAAAAATTTTATAAATTGCATATTTTGAAAAAAAAAAAAAAAACCCGCATAGTTGCATCATAATCGGCTTAATGGGCCAAGTGGGAGAATGTTGAATTTATTTTTTAGTGTGGCCCAATAGCCTATATAGCTTTCACATGTTTTATTTTATTTGGACTCCACAACTAGATAAAGCCAATATTTGAGATAAAGTTTAGTAATTAGAATTTTAAATATGGGATAATTACTCTTCTAAGATAAGAAGGAAACCTTAATGGATAGAAATTCTTCTGATAGAGTTTATCTGGCCATATTCTCTCCTCTATATAAGGATGGGTGACGCCCCTTACATAATATGAATATTTTTCCATCACTCTAGTTCTATAGTCATCCTAATTAAGAGAGATAGAAAAAAGAAGGTGAGCCAAGAATTCAAGGTTCAACTATTAGGGGCGTTTTCTCAACTTCTCTAATTCAATGGCTGAGAAAGGTATGTTCGTTTTATTCTTGAGTTGTATTGAATGGACGATCCTACAAAGTTCAATTTCGCATTATTATTATGGTTACATGTACATTAATTTCTTACAAATATGTGAGGTGGGAGTGCTACAGTTGTTTTCTACTCATTCTGCTCCGCATGCAGAATCTTTATTGATTGATTATTACAAGTGTTGATTATGCTCTCTCCCTTCCCTTCTCCCTTGTTCTCTCTTATTTTACTATCTAGGATATTCATTGGGAAAGTGCTATTGGAAGATGTGAGGTGTGCATGAAACTATAAATGGAATGGTCCAGACTTGTTTTTTGGTATTTCCCAACTGGCTGTTTAGTTGATCATAGAGTAGCTTTTTTTCTTTCAGGTTTTTTATGCACCCAGCCAGTACTCCACTGTTGTAGAGCTAATTGTAGGATGTTGTTTACGACAATGACAAGGAATATGCACATACCTCTGTGTGGCTATGTACCAAACAAGGGATTGAACAGAAAAATCCTCTTTAGTTGTGTAGCTGATAAATAAATAAATAAAAATCCTTCTTCTAGTTGTGGCAGGGGACGTTATTCAAGCTCTTATAGCTTATCGTATCTGTTCATGACATTATTAAGAATAAATCTTTTGATTTTCCCCGTCATTTCTGCCTTTGCCTTTTGTCTTCTTGTACTTTTCCTTCGTTGTCATTTTTTTCCTCTCACAGCCCTTCTCTACTAACTTCACTAGATTAGATGGGTGCCAGTAGCAACTAGCAAGTAGATGTCTTTATTTTAGATGGTTGTCATCCATTTGGAAAACATATGACATCTTTCAAATTTCAGAACTAACATATAATGAGTGAGATTAATTAGAGACATATGCTGATTTTTTGTGACTAACGTATGTTTCAAATATTAGAACTAGAATATGTTTATGTGACCTTTCAAGAGATATATAAATTTGTTTGGCTGGTAGCCTTTTGTACATGTGGTGATTAGGTGATGTGAATATTTTTGGTTACTTACGAAATCTTCATTCGATTAACTAAGTATTGTGCTTTTAAATGAATGCGAGGAATTTAACTATTTGTTAGCCGTAAGTTGAAACTAAAATCACAGAAAGTAGTTTGAAGGTGAAACATATGTTCTAAATTAACATTGGCACACTTAATCAATGCAGCCAACTTAAGAATAGTCAAAAGTCATGTTAACAAAAATATTGAAGGAGTATCAACAAAAATTGTATTCACATGCTTTGCCTTGTAAAATACCAGACAGTCAAAATAAGAGAGATGCAAAAGAGGGAAAGTCATTGCAAGTATGTTTGCATGTCTATCTTTGCTTTTGGAATGCTACAAACAAAGAAAAGTCAGTGCCTAATGTTAGTAACTACAACATTATGATATATTTCCATATTTTTCAATCAGCAACAAAGCAGTAATGCTATAGTAACCATTAGTGCTTGCGACTTTTAGAAACATTATTGTTATTATGGATGCATAAGATTTGGTATTGAAGAAAAAAATTGAAGAAAACAGAATGAAGAGGTAAACAAAAATTACTTACCGAAAAAAAAGGTAAACAAAAATGATTTGTTTTTTTAAAAAGTATTAAAATAAATGAGGTTGTTCAATACAGTTGTTCAATTTATCTAACAGAACACACAAGGCACAACAACCTTGCCAACAAATTTACTTAAAATTTTGGAAAAGCACTTATACATTGGTTTAGACTAAATAAACAAAATGAAGTACTGATCTATCTGCATTCTTACCAAGTTTGTCAGTAAGAAATTGACCTTCATTTGGGCTATTTAAAAAATAAAAATAAATAAATCAATTTTAAGCGTCAATATTGAGAAAAAGCAACTTTGATAAACATGGGCAAAAACTAAAAACTTTAGGAATATCAAATTTTAAATAGCATATCGTACTTGTTTCTCTATTCTATATGCTAGACAAAGATAAACACCTTAGGTGAAATTAAAAATACGTATGTACAAGCAAATTAACCTCTATATCAACATATGAAGAAGAATAAGTGGAAGAGGTAGAAGAATTAGTCAGCAATGTGCTGAATGAAATTGATCCATTACAATCATGAATTCTCACCATTATTGAGCGAGAGAAAAATCCAAGAAACAAAAACAATCAATTCAAGTCAAAAGAGATGCTACTCAAATGAACATTTTTATGGAATTCCATTCACTCCATTTCAATGAACCAAACACTACCTAAGAGTTACAAATAAAAGCTTAGCCCAACAAAATAATGTATCTATGTTGCAGATAAAAGGAACAGATAAAGTTGTATCTCATTCTTGACACAAAAAAAAAAAACTTTGTCATTGCAAACATCATGATGTTTGATAAGAAATATGTTGGAAGGAACACAACAAAGAAGATGCGAAACAAATCAACCTACATAATCTTTATAACTAATTGGAAAAATTCAATCCATGAAATATGGAGTACAACTAGGGTTTTTAAGTTTTCATTTTGTATTCATCATTTTGTATATAAGATAGAAGAGCAAAAACCAGAGTATTTTGGATTAAGTGATTCTTCACATTTCACCTGCGTTTTCTCTTTCCCTTTTCAATTCTCTACCTAAGTCCATGAACTAAGCACAAAGATAAACAGCTACAAAATAGGCAAAAGCCTAATGGACAAACTTAAAGAGAAAAGCTTCATCAGATGTTGATTATAGGGTAGAGAGAGTAAAGAACCACTACAAAAACAATTCACAATAATACCAAATCCATCCACCCCCATTGTAAGGGCATATTTGAATAGTATGGTTTTTTTTTTCAATAATTTAATTCATATCATACGGGTCATCTAGTAACAATAAAGAATCTTCCCGCCTAAGTAAATGTATGAACATAGTACATTTGAAATCCTTGCACTTACAAGCCAAACCATTATGAACCCAACCCAACTCATCAAGAATCAAACAAAAATCAATTACAAAGAACACAAACTCAAGATCAACAAATTTGAAAAACCTATAAAACCATAATTATACCCAACAAAAAAAATTAAAGTCTATTGCCGCTTTTCCTTTTGGCACCGAGTAGTGTTTACGCCTATGTACTTTAACAGCCTATAATAGACCATCGTTGCAATGGAGATTGCATTGTGTAGACACCCCATTTTTGACCGACCTTAAGACTTGGACGCCATCGATTGAGCGCCGGTGGATCGCAAGATGTTGTGCTCGTTTCGAGGTTACGAGTCTCGGTGAGAGCCTTGCCTCGGACCGGACTCTTTTGTGCTTTGTCTCGATTTGCGAATCAGTTCTGCTTTCTCTTCGAAGGAAGAGAGAGGTCTCAGAGACCATCTCTCAAGGGTCAGGGTTACCTTTAGTGGTCATAGACCACTATTCCCGCTTGAGACCAGGGCCGGTTTGAGTCGTTTACCATACGCCTCGGTTGGGACCGCTTAACTTTCTCCGCTTGCTCGTTTTTGGCACACACCTTGTTTTCTCTCTAGAGGGACATCAGTGTTCGAGACCACCTTGGTGGTCGTGACGCCACTTTCGATGCTTAATACCATGGGCACCCAGATGCTGCTTACCACGAACCCTCGTTTTGCATTCGTCTTGGTTCATTTTTGGCATGGACCTTGTTTTCATTGATTGGAATGGAAGGTGGTACAAGGGTGGGAGAGCACCTTTTCTCCTTGGAGACCACTTTTCCCACGTCGGCCGATTTTCTTGTCAAATAACTGGTCTCCTTCATCTTTTGAGCCACATTTACTAGTCTCCTATACCACCACTAGCTTGCATTCAAGGTGGAGACCACCAATCAGGGCTGCCGACCACCTTTCATCAGCTTAGACCTTTTGAACTGGTCAACCGACCAGGGGAAGTGGTCGGCCGACCACTGAATCGGTTGGCTCTCAGCCTTGTCTCAATGAGTTGGTTCCAATCTGTGCCGGAGGGCACAGATCGATCCTCCATACACGTGTATGGAGGATGTTTGCCCTTGGTTTGAAGCTTCTAGGAGAATCTTTGGACCCTTTGTTCTATAAAGGAAGGGCTCCCCTTCCTTGTAGAGGGTTCTGAAACTAGTCTAACGCATACATATATCTCTCTTTGTATCTCTACACTTAGGGTTAAAAAGAGTGAGTTTCTTGGCCCCTTTGCACACCACTTCATAGACACACACTTCCACCCTTTCTTGGAGGTTCTTGGATCTTGTTTTCAGAGGTTGAGGGCTGCATTTTTGGTCCAAAAGTTATTGGAGTTCTTGAGCTTCGAGGGTAACACACTATCCCCCCTTTTAAGCTTTAGTTTGCTTCATCTCTTAGCTATACTTGCAAGCATTTTTGAGCTTTGGTGTAAACTGAAAAAAGCCTTATTTTGAGGTCCTTAACATGTTTGCTTAAGATCATTTTTCTGTTAGGGGTCATCTACCACCTTGCATGCTTGTTTTCACCTTGTTTTGAGCCATGCACTTAAGCCTTTGCATTGGCCTTTGTTTGGCCTCTTAGCCACTGAGATTTAGTGGATTTTCAGTGGCTAGCATGCTATTTTGAGTGCCAAAATCAGAGAGGGGTGACCCTCTCTCTCCTTGTTTTGTTTTCTAGCATATTTGGCCTAACAAAGGAGCCCTTACTTGCATGCTTCCTAAGCTTGGTTCAGGCCTTTTTCAGTGGGTTTTAGGACCTGCATAAGCTTGGTCCAGAGCTAGTTTTTCCATATTGGATGTCCATCTTGCATGTGTAGAACAACCCTCTTTATAGCATATCAAAGGAGCATATGTTTGTATCATTTGGAGGCCTATTTTAGGCACTTTTTGGTGACTTTTGGGACCTGCCTAGCCTCTGTCCATGGTTGTTTTGGTCCCTATTTGCTTGCCTCTTGCATGTGTAAAGAAATCCCTTTTCATGGCTCATCAAAGGAGCACCTCATTCTTGCATGCATGGACCATGTTTCAGTGAGTTTTTGGGATTTATTTGGCATGTCATACCTCTGACTTTTGCTAGTTTAGTGGCCTCTTGAATGCTTTATATACTTGTAGTGTAAACCCTCTTCACTAGCTTGTATTACATGTTGTTTTGGCCCTTGATTCTAGCACTTTTTAGCCATGCTCTAAATTGATGTTGTGCATGTTTTGGACTGCCTTAGCTCTGTTTTCATGCCTCATGGTCGAATAATTCTTGCTATGCATAGTTGTAGTGTAATGTCCATGCCTAGCTTTGAGTTTTGAAGCTTCTTGCATGCTTGAATGGTGGTGTTTCCATGTTTTGGGGTCATTGAGCATGTCATTTCAGAGCCTATACTTGTGCCATATTCCCATGTTTTCCACTCTTTAAATGTGTTCGAGAGTCATGCTTAAATACCTCATTTATGGGCCATTGCAAGAGCTCCATTTCCATGCCTTTCAAGCCATCATTTTAGTCCATTTTCCTACTGTTTTGGGCCTGCATAGGGACTGTTTGGGGCCAGATTGGTCATTTGTGCAATGCTTTGCATACCTCTAGTGTAATGCGCTTCACTAGTTTCGGTATTTGAGCCTTCTAGCATGCATTGTGTGAGCCATTTGCATGATTTGGAGCCACTTTGTATGTCATTTCAGAGCTAGAGAATGTGTGATTGTATGCCACGTTTCATCCCTTGCCATGCCTTAGTAGAGTTGCACTTTGTGCCTTAGGTTTGGTCCCTCGCATTGTGCATGTTTGCGTAAGTGTTGTTGCCTTAATTTCATCATGTTTGACCATCGATTTGGGTGTGTGAGGCTCACCTATCTTGGTTTAAGTCCATCTTGCATTGTATATGCCGCTTAGTCTATGTTGTTGCATGATGGACCATTGCATTGTGTATGCCTTGATCATTTCATTGTTAGTCTCTACGTGTGCATTGCGTATGCCATCTAGTTTTTGTGTGCATTGAGTATGCCATTGATTATTCCATAGCATTGTGTATGCTAGTAGCGTGTTTGCATATCATCATCTGCATGTTTACATCATTTAGTGGCATTATGTTTAGGTTGCATGTTAGAGTTGCATTCGTGCATGCCATGTGTATTGCATTATGTTTGGAGTAGGATCTAGCCCAAACACGGTGATGTTTCAGACTCAAGTGACTTAAACGTGCCTCGATTCTCGCCGCCGATACTCGGATTACCCATGATGGAGTTTAGGCCTTGTTGTGTTTATATGTGCATTCATTTTACATCGAGCCGTGCAACCTGACTCCTCGGCCATCATGCATCGAGATGCGTGATTGGTGCCACGTGGATCGAGGATCACATTCCCTAGAGCCTATGCAATGACGGAGAGAGTGGTCATGCACACATATGTTGAAAATACTTTGCCATGCCCCTTTCTCGCCTCTCTGTAAAGAACCGAAACCAAGAAGAAAACAAAGTCAAGACCTTTTGGAGCTTTGTACAATGTTCTGGAACCGGTTGCAAACAGAGGCAAATCAGGGCATTGCGATGGATTTCCTAACAAGACAACTTGAGCATACATGCATCCTTCATCATTTCGAGCTGAGCTAAGGCAGTCCATTTCATATAGCATTGCATGCTAGTTTTTTTTGCTTTCTTCGTTAATTTGTTAATTAATGTTGTGTAATAATTAGTTGTAATTTGTTATTCATTTTGGTTGTGCAATATTTATTCGGACCCTCCGAAGAGGGCAATGCTGGCCTTAGGCACGAGTCAGGGTTTCCTAAATTCCCAAAACAAAATATTTAGGCGGCGACTCTGTATTTGGCAAAGCAGTCCATGTTTGGCACTTCTTTCTAAAAATCATTTTTCCAAAACGATTTGTCGAATTTGGACTCTTTGGTGATTTATCAATCTTGCATTGCACTTTGCGAGATTAGATTCAGAACCATGACATTTGAGTCTGAACTGTAGTAAGCCCAATGTTCGGGGACGTCTATAGTTTCTGGCGACTCTGCTGGGGAGTTAGAGAACTTGACTCGAACTCATGTTATCTTGTTTTGACTACACTTACGTATTTCTTTGCATTGCATTTGCATTAGTGCGCCTAGGACACCGTGTTTGCCATCTGCTGCTCCTGAATAGTTTGCCGGAGGCTCGCTTTGAGAAGCGTGCCATAAGGCTGACCGATTACGGGCTCTACCACGTTGGGGACACAAACCCTGGTTTTCGCTGGGGCAACCATTTTGACCATTTGACCTAGTGCATATTCGGAATCCATATTAACCAGGACAGGTTGCTCACCCGATTGTAGGTTGTTTGAAAAAGCTGCGTGCGTAGTGAAACCCTAGCTCCTGACAAAATAGGATAGTGAAACCTTATCCCAACATAAGGGTGTTTTTGGCTCTCGCTTGTTTGCTATGTGCTTTTAGAGTGCGTCTCTACAGGAATGCATGTATCAGTTTACAAGTTTGGGTATCAGGCCTGCGGGCACCAGTTCAGTATTTTGGGAATCAGTTATCTGCGGGTATCAGATTCAGTTTAAAGCGATAATTTGGGAACAATGATCAGTGTTTGAGAACAGTCTATTCAGCTTATCAACTGTGTGTTGTGTGTTTATTTACGCTGTTATGCTGTCCGTTTGTTTGGTTGTTTATTTCTTTATTATTGCTTTATTTATCTTTTTGCTTGGTAGTTTAGCACAATTGCTTCAGACCAAGAAGATATTCCCCAAGCACTCTGGATTAGAGGTCGCCGACTCAATCGATCTGAGGATCTGGTCGACGGACAACTAGTGTTTTGTTCCTTACCCCCGGTTATCAGACGGAGGTCGAGACGACGTAGTGTATCCGAGCAGAGGTTGCCAGATCGGTGGTCTTTGAACAGTCAGGCTGAGATTTCTGAGTCTATTGCAGAGACAGATATACCGGTAGTTCAATCAGATCAGGATAGTATGGCAGGAATGGAGGAGGTGGTCCGTCAACTCCAGGAGAGCATGAGAGTCATGCAGTAGGACGCTGTCCGTCAGGCAGAAGTCGCCAAACAACAGGCCGAAGTCATGGCCCAGCAGGCCGATCTAATTACCCGGCTACAACAGCAAGCCGGAGCATCAGCTTCGCATCAGGTTCCTCCCCCACCGAGAGTTCCAGTACCTGAGGAGACGGCGAATGTCCAAAATGTCCAGGAGGACACAGATATCCCAACGGGGTCGGCTCCGCCCCCGATTCTACCTCAACTATCCAAGGCACCCACGCCTATCAATCTACCGGATTCTCCCTTCGAATTCGAGATGGACCCTACAGCGTTGAAGTTCAGCAAGCTTGAAAAGCTATTCAAGAAATCCCAAGGGGTAAAGTCCATCCCAGACATTGAGGACGGATATACCGACGCGACTGTGACGGTGCTAGATCGGTTCAAGATGTCGCAAATCGACCGTTTTGACGGATTCGGGGATCCCATGGTGCATCTACGTTTGTTCTCGAACATACTAAGGCCAATGGGCCTCACCAGACTACAGAAGCTTTCATTGTTTGGCCGGACCCTGTCGGGTGTAGCGGCCATCTGGTACGCAAAATTGGAAGACGATGTCAAGCGGAACTGGGATGAGATGGCTGAGGCTTTCATTGCACAGTACTCCTATAATACACAAATCGAGATTACAACCCGTGATTTTGAGACGACAAGGTAAGAGCCGAAGGAGAGCTTCTCTGATTTTGTGACCCGGTGGAGGGCCAAGGCCTCAATGATGACCCTTAGGCCAACTGACAAGGATCAAATACCGATGATTGTGTGCAATCTCCACCCTAAGCTCATGCAGAAAATGATTGTTCTCCCCTTCCCCACCTTTTCAGATTTGCACGAGATGGGGGTACAAATTGAGGATGCTATGAAACAAGGTTTGATTGACCAAGACAAAGAGCAACCTAGGAGAACCTTCAACCAAAACAACAATGCAGGCACATGCAGTGTTGCAACTGCTAGAGCTTCGGAAGTAAGCATGGTCACCACCATTCCTCCAAGAGCCCTTGCAGCTACACCATTCACCGGTGCGTCCGGTAGCAACCCACAAACAACCAAATTCACACCCCAAGGCCAAAGAACCTTCACCCCACTATATATGCCTCTGTCCAAGGCTTTGGGGGTCTTAATCAGAAAAGGGCACTTGAAGCCCCTGGAGCCGCGGCCATTGCCAAATCCACTACCTCCCTCTCATAACCCGACAAAATATTGCGCCTTTCACCAGCAACGTGGTCACGATACCGACCATTGTTTCAGATTGCGTCATGAGATTCAAGATCTCATTGACAAACAAGTGATTATGCCTCCAGAAAAACCCAAAGTCACAACTAACCCTCTCCCACCACACAACCAAGCTCCACCTCCCAAGCGCATTAACTTTATCCAAACCGGGGTCACATCATATGACCCCAGCATATATATCACCCCATCTCACCTACCCAAGCTGGAGGTGTTCATTTCTGACAGCACCGACTTGTGCATGTTGGACATCTCCCAAACCCAACCCGAGCCAATGGTGGTGGCTGTCGAAGACAAAATAGGGATAACTTCAGAGGAAAATGGGAGTGTTGATTCAGGGACTAAGGAATTGGGGAGCTTTGCTGAGGAGGTGTACAATTTGAGTGGCTACATTACGTCAGCGGGTCAGATTAGGCCAAATGTGGAATTGCCGGTGGAGGCAGAAATTTGTGTACTACGGGGGGATGGACTTGATCAGAGGATAGATGACTTAGCAGTTCTGGAAGGGGACATTGCTGATCTTCAGATTTTCAACGAACAAGATTCGGGGGACATGACAGTCAACTAGTTCGATTTTGAGGGGTCAACAGAGGTCACAGGGTGGCTTGACGACGAACCAGATATTGTTGAAGAATCTCAGCTGGAGAAGGGCCCGTTAGGGGCAAGGACATCAATTGTGGTTGGAAGGGCCGGGAATCAGTTTGCATCGCCGGAGAGGGCCGATGCTAAGAATTTCGCTCAGGATTTGGGCATTGTGAATGCAGGAAATGTTGAGCAGACTGTGTTGAAGTAGTTAGAACAAGAAGGGATCGAAGATTCTGAAAGAGCTAGAAAGACTAAAGCTCCTGTGGGGGTTGAGAGTGTTGTGTGCACAAGAATTTATAACGCAAAGGTACAGAAGACAAGGTATCATGCAAGCAAGGATTTTTGTAACTGAGGGACAGTGTGTCCGGTTACCGCCGATGGAATGTGGTGGGAAGACGATGATCTATGTCTTGCCCACACAGATGAGGATTGGGGGAGCAATCAACCTGATGATACCTGGTATATCGGCGAAGTCGATCATATGACAAGGAGCGGTTAGTATTTCAAGCTCTCGCATCTAGACCAACCAGAAGCGTCCGGGAAGAACAAGGAGGCAGAGAAACAGAAAGAGAAGCAACTCGAAGATGAGGTTGTGCTGAGACAGTTGAAAAAGATACAAGCAGACATCTCCATCTAGGGACTGCTTATGGCTTCTCGAGTACATAGACAGGCCGTCCTTTCAGCCATGGACAAGGCCAAACTCTCGATAGACACCATGCCGAAGCAGCTAGTTGGATTGGTTTTTTCGGGAGGAGGTTCCCTGACGTTGACCTTTTCTAACAAAGAACTACCGCCTGAGGGCGCAAATCACAACAAACCTCCTTACATCTCTGTGGAATGTAAAGGCAAGTGGGTACCGGTGTTTCTTGTCTACACGAGATCCACCATTAATGTGTGCCCGTCGAGGATGGCATATGCAATCGGGTTGAAGCCCGCGGACTTCATGCTAACTGCCCAGGTGATTCAGGCATATGATAACACAAGCAGGGAGGTGATGGGGACTGTCAAAATTCAGACCCAGGTTGGTCCAGGACAGCTCGAGATCGATTTCCATATCTTGGATGTTCCCGCAACCTTGAACCTACTTTTGGGGCGACCGTGGTTGCACCAGGTAAAGGTAGTTTCTTTCACCATGCACCAGATGTTGAAATACCCTCACGGGAAGGGGGTAGCTATAGTTTTTGGAAATTCATCAATTTATCTGCTGCCGGAGGTGTCTACACTAGTCTTGGAAATCGAGCACGGCACGGAGGATGTGTTCTTGTCAGGGTTTACACTGGTTGAGGCCTGGGTCGTTCAGAACATCTTGGCTAATAGGGAGAGTTTGCATGTCAGCGCTCAATCAGTGTACCACATGACCAAACTCTAGCACATCCTCGATGGGATCGGGAAATAGTGGCCGCAAAGGCGGCCGGTGTCAAGACAACCCACGTACCTTTGGCTTGGGTTATTTACCCACCAAAGAGGACTGGGTGAGGAAAGATAAGGAGATGTCTGGGAGAGCCAGAGCAAAGAAGGCGGGGAAGCATTTTAAGTTGATGCATCTACCCATCCAGGGTACCCTAAACGGGCGCTTCGTCCGGGAGGGGGAGGACTTTCCATTTTGTGGCTTCCCAGAGCCATGGCTGAATGCCGAGAGGGACCCCGCGCTACAGTTCGGACTCCTTTCTTTTGTTGTTGCGGTTCTTAATCTGAACCAAAGAGTCCACCTCTGGCAAATCGTTTTAAGGAAAACAGATTTTTTGAAAAGTAGTGCCAAACATGGACTGCTTTGCCAGATACAGAGTCGCCACCTAAATATTTTTTTTTAAAGGGGGAATTTAGGAAACTCTGACTGCGTCAAGGCCACGTGTCCGCTATCACCAAAGTGACTTGGCTCGGGAGCTTGGGTACGATCGGGAAGGTCAACTATGAGCACTTTCGCATCCAAGACCGCCTCTACTAACCATGATATCCTTTTTGAAAACGTTATGAGTTCTTATTCGGTTATTAGCCTAGAATTACTATGTTATATGACAAAGAAACAAGTATAGACTAGATTTGCCTAATTTGGAAATAAGAATTGCATATCCGCTTGTTTTGGAAACAGCTTGAATTTGCTACCGCAAGTAGGTTAAAACACGGATTTCAATGAGTTATTCCAACTCAAGCAATCCAACCTCCACCCACAAAGCATTCAACAGTTTATCTCATGTAAGCAATTAGCCGCATGGCAAGCATATCATTATGTTAGCATTCACACGCGTGCGGTATGCTAAAACATAAATACTTACATCGTACTCCGCGCCAAAACAAGAAACTAGTTAGCAAACATGCATGACCTAGTTCATGTTAAGTGGCTAATGCATCGCATACAGGGATGTAATCTAGACAGGCTCGGCTATCCCTAAACATGGCACGTGAAATGCTACAACTATCACGTATTCAATTTGGAATTGAAAATACGATGCAGTTTGTATGATGTGCCGAGCCCGATGCATGTGAACAAATGCATGAATGCACACATGCAAAGCATAAGGTATGCTAAGGTAAATGTGCCCTAATCTACCATCGAAGTGTAAATAAAAGGGAAGAAAGAAGGGGTTAAAGACATGCACCCACTCACGCACACTTATTACAAATATGCCCTCACTTGGAGGGACCGAAAGAATATAGAAATTAATTAACTACGCAAGCTAATTAAATATTAAAAATTGCCTAAATTAATTAAATAAATTAATTAATCTAATTAAAGCAAGAATGCCTCGAAGAGGGCAAGATGCATCACGCCCGACTCGCTTCTAATCGGACCGCCATACTCGAATTGCCTCTGTTTCCTCGCCTTCCTTCTCAAGATCGCTAAAGTCTCAGAGTGCCTCTTTGGGCATCAAGATCACCACTGCAGGGTAGAACACCACCGGTGAAGAATGTGGCCACCGCATCGAATTCATCTATCACCGCCAATAGATCACCACTAAAAGTGCCGCACAAAATGCTCAGAAACCCGCAACTCACAAAGAAGAGAGGACACAACTTGCATGGCAATGTAATTCAAAGCATGTGTGCACCAAACACACTCCTTATCATGTTGATGACTCAAAGGAAGGTGTGCCTCGGTTCTCGGACCACCAATCACGCATTCCCATGCATGATGGCCCAAAGAACCAAGAGTGCAATTTTGATTTCAAATGCATACAAACCAAACAAGCACATAAGGGTGCTAAACCTCCATCATACTTCACTTCAAGAGGCCTAGCATGCATGTCAATTTGATGCAATCCTAGACATGTCATCTATATGCAATATGGACAATGCAACTTAAGGATGCTAGTATGTAGACACATATACAAAACAAGTATGCAAACTAAGCAATGGGGTGGCCTTAGACATGAACTAGGCAGCTCCAAAAAGGTCTAAAATCAGTGGCTAAAACCAAGGAAATGAAGGCTAAAATGCACACACACATGCATGCAATTATGGTCCAACACTTAGGCACAAACATGGCAACTCTTAAGCACACTTAAAGAGACCAAACATGGGCAATGAGCATGCAATGTAAAGCTCTGAAAATCACACAAAACATGATGCCAAATCATGCAACAAAGCAAGCCAAGCAAAGCAACAAATGGCCCAATTTGAAACAAGCCATGGAGGCTTAAACCAAGGCCAAGTCCACCAAGCCTCACAAGGCTAAGGGGACTCAAAACAGTCACAAGCAGACCTAAACAAAGCCTAAGGAGCACCTAGATGGCATCTAAGAGGCTCAAGCACAAAGGCATGCAAAATGGCCAAAACACGAGGCATTCAACACATGCTTTTAAAGCATTAAAGAGGCATGCTAAGCAATCAAACAAGCATGTATGAGGGACTGAAATAGCATGCAAAATGGTTCCAAACCATTGAAAACAATGCAAATGAAGCATGTTATACACTCATGCTCTTAAGGCCAACAAGCTAAATACAAAGAGGCTATGAGATACAAGTCATGGTTGACCAAAACAAGTATGGACAGACCTCATACATGACAAAATAAGCATGCAAGCTTCATGGAGCTAGGCCTAAAACATGCTAGAAATAAAGGCATACAACCTAGGCATGTTAAGGGACTAAAGAGGCATTACAAAGCAACTATGCTAAGCATGCATAGGAGACCAAAACCAACTCAAAAAAATGTTATATCATGGCAATATAGGCATGAAAAGCAGTCCAAACATGCTCAACACACACTCAAGCATAGGCTTCCTCAAGAGGCCAAATCTTGCCCTTTTCAAGGACATCAAGGAGAGGGGGTGGCCCTTTCCTTCTTGAGACTCTATGGCATCAGTGGTGAAGAGATCCTAACACCAAAGTCTCGGATCCCTCACAAAATAGCACAAAATGAGGCCTTTTCAAGGCCTAAGGGTGGTCAAACCTACCCAAAGCACAAAACACTCTTAATAAACAATAAAGAGGACCAAAAAATAGAACTTTTATGTGTTAAATACTAAGCACAAAAATTGTTTTAAACTAGGTAGAAAAGCAATACAAGAATGGGGGATAAAAGGGAGGTTTCTTACCCTTGTAGCCTTTCTTCAACAATGGTGACCTTGATGCCTCCTTATGCTTCAAACCAGCCAAGAACACCAAGAAAAGGCCCTTAGCACTTCAGTTCCAAGAGGAAGGTGAAACACTAGGTGCTTGTGTGCAATAGTATGAACTAAAGCACCTAGTGTACAAAATGAGCAAGGAAAAGAGAGATAGGATAGATATAGGATTTCTAACCTAAAACCAGAGCTTCCCCTCTGTAATTTCTCTCTAACCCTTCAAAAATTCTAACCCTTGAGCCAAGAGAAGAAGTCCCTCTCTTAAAGGCAACAAAGCTTACAAGCTAAGTCACCAAAAGGCTCATCCCCTCCATACACGTGTATGGAGGGGAAGCAAAATGCATACAGCTGTAAGAAAATATCTTCCAAAACAACTGTATAAGAGTCGGCAGGGCAAATTTGTCATTTTGACAAAATTGACTGCCGACCGGCACAAAAGAGTGCCGACCGGCACAATAAAGTGCCGATGGCAACTACAGCCAGCCGGTGGCCTCTAGCCACAGCCGGTGGTGTGTGGGGATGCCTCACAAGGCATTCCCTGCCCCTCTAGGGCAAAACACAAGTGTTTGGTGCAAAACCAGACACAAAACGGTCGAGTTCGGAGGTCCTGAGGCAAGGCGCGTGTAGCCGAGAACTCCGGGAACTCCAAACGAACACAAACATGGATAATCACCGAGTGTTCAAGCGGTGACGTCCAAGTCTTGAGGACGGTCAAAAATGGGGTGTCTACAGTTGCCACTCTTTGACAGAACTCGAAAGTCAAAACAATGACGGGAGTGAATGTCAAAGCCCAGAGACGACCCATTTTTGACCAGGCCGAAGACTTAGACAAACATACAAAGCGCAAGTGGTTGAACCCGCAGGCTGCCTACGTATCCCTTAAGGAATCAAACCAGCGTAGTTCAGATGCAGGCACACATGCCACAGATAAGGTATATACCAGAGGTAAGGGCAAAATGCAACTGAAAATGCAAGAAGCCGAGCATAACTTATGATCATGCAAAGAAAGCTGTAACGAAGCACACATGCGACAGTTTTAAGCTAGCATACTCCAAACTACACTACAATGCAGAAAGGGTGTAAGAGAATTATGCAATTCTCGATACGTCTCACTCGGAGGATACAATACCGTCCGCTCGCTCGGTTGCACCAGCTTCAAATGAACCGTACATACAATATCGTGCCTGAAAAGAAAACAAACTTAACAAGTATGATATTGTTAGCAGTATGCATGACAATGCAAATGAGGCACACATGCCAATGCTAGCGAGACACGCATGCCGATGTGCGTAGCAGAATGGTGGGTTTGAACACATGTAAGTAAAGCAGTGCACGCATACAATGCAATGTGTATAGAAACTTGAACACATGTAAGTAAAGCAACGCACGCATACGATGCAATGTGTATATATAGAAACTTGAACACATTTCAGTAAAGCAACGCACGCATACGAAGCAATGTGTATAGGAACTTGAACACATATAAGTAAAGCAACGCACGCATACGAAGCAATGTGTATAGGAACTTGAACACATTTCAGTAAAGCAAAGCACGCATACAATGCAATGTGTATAGGAACTTGAACACATATAAGTAAAGCAACGCACGCATACGGCAATGTGTATAGAAACTTGAACACATGTAAGTAAAGCAAAGCACGCATACAATGCAATGTGTATAGGAACTTGAACACATGTAAGTAAAGCAACGCACGCATACGAAGCAATGTGTATAGAAACTTGAACACATGTAAGTAAAGCAAAGCACGCATACAATGCAATGTGTATAGGAACTTGAACACATGTAAGTAAAGCAACGACGATATCTGAAGCAATGTGTATAGGAACTTGAACACATGTAAGTAAAGCAGCGACGATATCTGAAGCAATGTGTATAGGAAGAATACAAATGAAATGCGAATGAAATGAGGCACGCACACCTCCTTTGGATGTAAAATGAAAGTGAGGCACACATACCTCACTGGATGTAAAATGAAATGCAAGTGAGGCACACATACCTCACTGGAATGCAAGACTAAAAATAAACATGAGCATGAGGCACACATACCTCATGAATGCAAAACGAAACTAAATATGAACATGAGGCACACATACCTCATGGATGCAAAACGAAACTAAATATGAACACGAGGCACACATACCTCATGGATGCAAAACGAAACTAAATATGAACATGAACATGAGGCACACATACCTCATGAATGCAAAACTAAATGAAACATGAACATGAGGCACACATACCTCATGAATGCAGAACGAAATGAAACACGAACATGAGGCACACATACCTCATGAATGCAAAACGAAATACAAAATGAACATGAGGCACACATACCTCATGAATGCAGAACGAAATGAAACACGAACATGAGGCACACATACCTCATGAATGCAAAACGAAATACAAAATGAACATGAGGCACACATACCTCATGAATGCAGAACGAAATGAAACACGAACATGAGGCACACATACCTCATGAATGCAAAACGAAATACAAAATGAACATGAGGCACACATACCTCATGAATGCAAAACTGAAATAAACATGAACACGAACATGGGGCACACATACCTCATGAATGCAAAACTGGAAATAAACGTGAACATGAAGAATGAAACTCGTGAGGTAGCACACCTCGAGTGGATCAAACTGAAATACAAAGTGATATGCAAAATGAAGCACATGAGGTAGCACACCTCACGTGGATCAAAATGAAAATGCAAATGAAGTACGTGAGGTAGCACACCTCATGTGGATGAAAATGGAATGCAAATGAAGTACGTGAGGTAGCACACCTCACGTAGATCAAAGATGAAAATGCAAATGAAGCACGTGAGGTAGCACACCTCACGTGAATCAAGTATGAAAATGCAAATGAAGCACGCGAGGTAGCACACCTCACGTGAATCAAGTATGAAAATGCGAAGATGAAACACATGAGGTAGCACACCTCACGTGAATCAAGATGAAATGCAAAATAAAGCACGTAAGGTAGCACACCCCACGTGGATCAAGATGAAATGCAAAAGAAACACGTGAGGTAGCACACCTCGCGCGAATCAAATGAAGTGAAAAATGAAGCACGTGAGGTAGCACACCTCACGCGAATCAAATGAAATGCAAAATGAAACACGTGAGGTAGCACACCTCATGCGAATCAAAGGAAATGCAGAATGAAACACGTGATGTAACACACCTCACGCGAATCAAATGAAATGCAAAATGAAACACGGGAGGTAGCACACCTCACGCGAATTAAATTAAATGCAAAATGAAACACGTGAGGTAGCACACCTCATGCGAATCAAAATGAAATGCAAGGCGAAACACGTGAGGTAGCACACCTCACGCGAATCAAGATGAAATGCAAAATGATGCACGCGAGGTAGCACACCTCACGCGAATCAAAATGAAATGCAAGGCGAAACATGTGAGGTAGCACACCTCACGTGGATCAAGATGAAATACAAGATGAGGCACGCGTACCTCGAGATGCAATGAAATGTAAAATGAGGCACGCATACCTCATTTGATGGAAAAAGGAATGCAAAATGAGGCACACGTACCTCGAGATGCAATGAAATGCCAAATGAGGCACGCATACCTCATTTGAATGTGAGATGAAATCAGTGTGACACGCATGCCACACTAAATGCAAAACAATGCAAGTGCAAGATGCCCGACGGCGTGATGCAATGTACTGAAGTAGTGCGATGAACGCATGCAACGCACACGGGGCAACTTTTGAATTTTACAAAAGACAAAAGGATACAAAAAAGGATACAATCTTTGCTTGAATTTGAGTGCCACGCACAGTAGACACGGTCTGAAGTCAAAACGGAGGCCGGTTGAGCATCCGGAGTGCATTTTCTTGCACTTTTATGCGCTATGAAGACCAACAACTCCTCATTTTGCCTAAACAAGACCTTGGGAACATCATCGGCTGGATTAGAGGGCCACCGGATGGCCACCGGCTGCAGAATATACTCATCGGCACAATATTGTGCCGACTGGCACAAAATAGTGCCGACCGGCCAAAAATTGCTGATCGGGGGCAGTTTCGACAAATTGCTTCGGGTTTTATAAAATAGGGTTCCCAAACCCTATTTTCTCATTCCTCTACCGCCGAAATCCAACCCTCTCTCTCTCTAGAGCATTCTTCTCTCATTCTTTCACCGTTTTCTTCGTGTTCCAAGTCTGTTTCGTCGTTGGATTCGCGTAGTTCATCGCGTTTCGGACACTTTCAACCGAACAAAATCTCATTTCGGGGCATCTTTTGGTCTTTCCGCTTTTTCGGGACTTGTTCCCCTCGATTTCATCTTCATTTCCGTGTCTTTTCATCTTCTGACCTTTCCGGCCATTTCCGGCCCTCTCGGGGTTGACCTTCTTGGTTGACTTTTCATATTCCGGCTTTTCCGGCCATTTCTGACTATTTTCTCACCACCATTACCATGGTCGATTTACATTCCACTGTCGAGACTCCTGCACCACGAGATGGATCCCGGTCGAGCTCCTCCGCCGAGCGGCGCCCGTTTGATCCGGCGACCTATCGCCCGGCGATTCACGTTCTACCACCGGATGGTCTTCGCTACTTCCGCAGCTTCGCCAGGGGACTGGCCCCAGTGCTTCTGCAACGCGAGCCGGCCTCTCACCTATCCTTCGGTGCTTCCGCGGTAACCCTGTTCTTTGTTTTACCTTCTGCAATGTAGAATCAGAACCATCCATCGCCATAGCTGATTCCAACCGTTAATTGCCTAGCTCTGATATACTGTACTGTAGTTGATTGCACTCATGCTTGCAATTGATATCTGTTTTAGGACCGACACATGCACACACACTACACTAGCCTCAATCACCCAAACAGACGGACATATCGTATTTCATCGCAAACTCACCAAAACAGCATTTATCTGTCTCAAAACTTGCACGATGCCATATCTATCTGTATTGAATCACTCATACACGCGGACGCATCACACGTTGTATTTCATCATGAGCACACCGGCACCCGGTATCTGCTAGAATCTGAAAACCTGCATACATGCTAGATTTGTACTGAATTTTTCATGCCTTACAAGATCAGTGTATTTAGCAATACTTTGCAACTGTATTCTTGAAAATAGAGGGATTCCCATACCGTCCGCGGGTATAGGAACGTTGCTGCTCGGGATTGGTATGCGGAGCTTCCTGAGGCAGTTTGCCGCATCGTGGACCAGGCCGGCTTCGGCGCTTTCTGCAGGGGGCTGTCCCGACTTACTGCTTGCAGGCCTCTCCTCGCGGCCTTGGCAGAGAGGTGGTGGGACACCACCGATTCATTTCATCTGTCGGCGACCGGGGACATGACGATGACCCCTTACGACTTCTCGATGCTCACCGGCATCGGGGTAGGGGGTGATCCGATCCCCTTTGACACCGATATGGATGAGTGGACCGCCGCTCAGGTCTACCTTCTTGGCGAGGCGCCACCACTTGCTCGTCCGGGATTTGTCCGCTATTCCTGGTTCGAGGTGCAGTTCAGGGTCCAGCCTACCCTCATCGATGCAGCTCCGATGACCCAGGATGCCGTGGAGCAGTACGCACGCGGCTTCTTGATGTTTCTGCTAGGGACCACCCTATTCGCCGACCGGCCGAACACCGTGCCTCTTTGCCTCCTCAACGCACTGGTGGATGTTCGATGGATTGTCTTGATATGATCGGGCGGTGCCGCCCAGGCCACCCTCTACGGCTACATGAGCTCGATCTCCGCAATGGTTTGCTCGGAGGCTACTGGCGAGCTTGGGAGGTATGTCTTCTCCTCTTCTTTACATTCTGCCCTACCTTTTCTGTACTTTGCACACTGCACACATCAGATTTTGCTTCAAGACGATCAGAGCATCACGACCTAACAATCAGAGACCCCCCATTTTTGACCGCCCTCAAGACTTGGGCATTACTGATAGTTTGCTCGGTGTTGAGAGATGTGCAGGGCACAGGTTCAATTCCTTCGGCAAGAAGAGAGGCAAATCTTCCCAAACACTTTGTTTAAGGGTTTGGAGTTGAAGAAAAAAGGAAAGGAGAGGAGAAAACTGGTTTGGGAGAAGTTCGGCATAGATCCGGTAGAAGGGAATCGAGCAGCCCTCGCTAAATCGGGCTTATTCAATTCAATACTTGGAGTTAAGCTATGAGGCCACCATCATTGGAAAGAAGACTCCCGGGGCTTCACTTTGCACTCAAGAATCTCCAAGAGCCTAGTCCGGGTGGAGGAGATATGATTGGTTGAAGCTGGGCATCATCCCGGTTGGATCGAGTCTGCGCGACTTCACGGAAAAGGGCATAACTTTTTGCACAGAAGGAATTTTGATGCAAGCTTTGCGCCATTGGAAAGCTAACTTCCGGGGCTTCGATTTTCATACCCACCGGCCATGTTTTGACAAAGGAATCATCTGTCGGCACTCTATTTAGCCGACCGGCATAAAAGAGTGCCGACCGGCACTTTATTTTGGCTGAAAATCAAATTGGCTGGCCGGGTTGAACCCTTTGCACCCCCCAAGCCTGGTGCATGCTAGCTGTGCCAGCTGGAGTGCACAGAACTCGACCCACGTGCATACATGTGCCTATTTTGCACCATTTTGCACCTTTTGACCCCATTTGGTGCACCCTTTGCTCATGGCTTCTTGCGGAAGGCTTGGCCCTTTGTCTTGGCTTCCTCAAGAAGCCTTACCAGCTGTCTTGGCTCTTTGGAGAAGCCCTTACCTTCAGCTTCTCTTGTAAGCCATTTGCTTGCTCTATATAAGAGCTCTTCCTCTCCATTGCTTAGGGTTGGAGCTTTGAAACAAAAACCAGCAGATATATATGTATATCTGATATATACATATATATCCCACCCCCTCTCTCCATATCTCTTCCATACAACTTCCAAAGTCCATAGTTCTTGGGCCATTCCTTCATCAACCCATAGCACAACTCATACACACTCCATACCAACAACTTGGGGGACATTTGCAGAGCTTAGGAGCACCAAAACTTGGTCCAAGAGGTGCTGGTTTGTTGGTCTACAAGGGTAAGTCTTCATCTTCCCCTTTCTAGCCTTTTCTTGCTTCATATCTTAGCCCTAGTTTCAAGCACTTTTGGGCTCCGACCCAAACTTCAAATAGTCTTGTTTTGGGGTCCTCTTCATGTTTGATTGAGGACCCCTTGCCATTTGGTGGCTGCATCTAGCACCTATCTCAATACCCCCTTGTATGCCATGATCTTTGCATGCTATTTTTGACTAATGTATAATCTGTTTCAGAGCATGATGTAAGCTAAGAGTAGGCTTATTTTGAGCCCTTCTTCAACATTGTTGAAGGGCTCAACATTGTTCGGATAATCCTTATGCTACTTGCTTTGAAATCCATGTGATTTACCGTAATCTTGCATGCTTTCTTAGCCTATCTTGCTTCTGTTTTTGTGGCTGGTCATACACTGAAAATGTGCTTATTTTGTCATGTATAAGATCTGTTTTTGGTTATTTAGGCCATCCATGACATGCCTTATATAGTCACTTTGCATTTTGGCTTGCTAGCCTTAGGTGTGTGAGTGTGTAGCATGCATTGCTTCCATTATTTTAGGGGTTTGGAACTACCCAACATGTTATTTCAGACCTTAATCCATGCTCACATGTTCATATTTGTCGTCTCTTTCATGCTTTAAAGGTGTGTCCTTTATGCCTCGAAATATCCCTCATGTATGCTTGTGTGTTTAGAGCTTTTGGGATGCCATGTGTGTGAGTTTTGGGTGTGTTTTGCATGCTGAAAATCTGTCATTTTGGGTTGCTTGATATGTGCCATGTTTGGTCATGAATAGGGGAAGGTTGAATACACCACTTTATGCCTTTGCCTTAGGCCTTTTGGCTTGTATGCTTACATGGTTGTTTGTCTACCTCTTTTGGTCCATTTTGCCACTGTTTTGGGGAGGTTTGAGGGCTGCCCCTTTGTGGTCTAGTCCACCATTGCATGCTTGTCTTATGCTTATTACATGTTTGGTTCATTAAGTGTTGTGATATGATGGTCACATTGCTTAGGTTGTCTACACTTGCATTACATTTGTATCTTGCATGTCTAAGCATCATACACTTGTCATGTTAGGTTGCATTGCATTTAGTATGCCTTGCATCTTAGTCCCATATTGCATCATTTGCTTTATGTTGCATATATGCATTTCATTACTTGGTTTGGGGTGTCAAGCCAAGTGTGGAAAGTGAGGGGTGTTTGCACTTCAAGTGGCAAAACACACCTCCATTCCCAAGTCACCAAGGCCTTTGACTAGAGCATGATAAGGTCTTGGTTTCATGTGTTGTTTGCATGCATTTTTACATTGAAAATGCAACCTTGGTCCTTAGGCTATCATGCACCAAGGTGCACAATTGATAGCCCTAGAACCAAGTGCCATGCTTCCTTGAGTTCTACACATGATAGGAGCATTGGCCATGCACAAATATGTCCAAAAGTCCAATGCCATGCCTTCTTTGTCTGCCGCTTTCTTTGCCAAGTTTCTGGGAACTTTGTGCCGCCGGCGAAAATAGTGCCGGCTGCTGTATTTACGGCGATAGATTGTTTTGCAACCGGTGGCCATCAAAAGCAACGGTGGTAATTTCTTCCACCGGTGATGTTACGAGGTACTCGGGATCATCCCAAGACTTTGGCAATTTTCCAGAGAAGTAAGACTGACAAAAGCAGAGGCGTGATGTACGGTGCGTGATTCGGGCAAGGCGGACATCGAGCATGCATCATTCACGATCTCGGCGAGGGGTGGCCCCATTTATTTCACATTTATTTATTAAGTAATTAGAATTCTGTAATAATTTATTCATTCATTATCTTGGGTATATTATTCTTTTCGTGCCTCCGAGTGAGGGCGAATTTGTAATGAGTGTGTGTGAGTGGGTGTATGTCTTCCAACCCCCATTTCTTTCTCCCTTTTATTTACCTGCTTAGGATGGTAGATTAGGGCATATTTAATTTAGCATACCTTATGCAATGCATGCGTGCATCCATGCATTTGTTGACATGCATCAGGCTCGGCACATCATACAAACTGCATCGTACTTTCAATTCCAAATTGAATACGTGTTATTTGTAGCATTCCATATGCCATATTTAAGATAGCCGAGCCTGCCTAGATTACATCTTTGCATGTGTTGCATTAGACATTTCAGTATGCTTAGGTCCATGCATGGATTTCTAATAAGCTTCTGTTTTGGCTTGGAGTACTAGGTGAGCTTTTATGCTTTAGCATATCGCATGTGTGTGAGTGTTGCCATGACAGCATGATTACCATGAGGCTAGCTGCTTATGTGATATAACTGTTTGGATGCCTGTGGGTGGAGGTTGGATTGCCTGAGTTGGGAATACTCATTGAAATCTGTGTTTTAGCCTACTCGACAGTAGCAATTTCAAAACATTTTCCAAACAAGACGGATATGCAATGCTTATTTCCAAATTGGGCAATCTAGTCTATATTTGTTTGCTGTGCGCATAACATAGTAATTCTAGGCTAATAACCGGAATAAGAACGCATAAGGTTTTCAAAATTGGATATCATGGTTAGTAGAGGCCGGTCCTTGGAAGGCGAAAAGGGGGTGCTCATAGTCGACCTTCCGATCGCACCCAAGCTCCCGAGCCAAGACCACTTTGGTGATGACGGACGGTGGCCTTGACCTTGAGTCGTGGTTTCCTAAATTCCCCCATTTTAAAAATATTTAGGCGGCGACTCTGTAATCTGGCAAAGCGGTCCATGTTTGGCACTACTTTTCGAAAAATCTGTTTTCCTTAAAACGATTTGCCAGAGGTGGACTCTTTGGTTCAGATTTAGAACCGCAACAAACTTAAAGAGTCCGAGCTGTAGCGAGGTCCCCCAACGGGCGCGTCTACAGTTTCTGGCGACTCTGCTGGGGAGTTTTAGAGAGCTTGACTCGAACTCGTGATATCTTGTTTTGACTACACTTATGTGTTTCTTCGCATTGCATGTGCATTGGTGCGCCTAGAACACCGTGTTGGCCATCTGCTATTCTGGCGGTTTCTTTGGAGGCTTGTCTTGTCAAGGCATGACCATAAGGTGACGGTTCTAAGGCTCTGCCAATATGGGAACACAAACCCGGTTTCTCGGGCACCCTTTGACCATTCGACCTAGTGCATATTGAGATCCATAGTGACCATTCCAAACTAGGACAAAGTTGCTTACCCGATGTTAGGTTGTTTGAAACATTGTGTGCGTAGTGAAACCCTAGCTCGACAAAATAGGGCGGAAACCCTACCCCAACATAGGGGTGTTTTGGCTCTTTTACTTGCTATGTGCTTTTAGAGTGTATCTCTCTGAGGAATGCATACACCAATTTGCGAACTGGATATCAACTGCGAGCACCGATATCGATTTTTTGAGAATCGATCATATCTGCGGTATCAGTTGATTTGGGGCGATGATTTGAGAACGATGATCGATAATAGAATCTGATCGTTCAAGCTCTGCTCGTATCTGTTTTGGTGAAGTTGAGCTGAGATACTGTCTGTTTTCCCTTTTGCTAGGGTAGTCCTGGAACCATAGCCCGAAGGCTCCACTATCCTCTGGGTACATTGATTTGCGTTGGTAGACTTCGTCGGTCGAAGATTCAAGGCAATCGGTTTTCCTTTGCTAGAAGCGAGTAAAAAGGCGGTCGAGCCGCGGATCACCGATTCGTGATTACCGATCGATGGTCCTTATCCCCCCACGGTGAATTGTCGGTCGAGGTCTCGGTTTACACCGAGGATAGATATACTAGTCGGTCGGATGGATCAACAAAATCGTCGGGGTGGAGGCAATGATCGTCGGATGCGAAACTATGAAACTCATGCAGCAAGACGCTGTCCGTCAAGCGGAATTCTCCAAGCAGCAGGCTGCAATTATGGCTCAGCAGGCCGAGCTCATCACCAGGCTGCAACAGCAAAGCGGCGCGTCTGCTTCACAACAAGTTCCTCCCCAACAGAGCTCCGGCACACTGGGAGGCGTAAATGTCCAAAATGTCCAAGAGGATACAGATCTTCCAGCAGGCGGCTCCGCCCGATTCTACCACAAGTATCCAAGGCGCCCGCCTATCAATGTCTGGACTCTCCTTCGAGTTGAAGCGGACTATTGAAGCTGAGTAAGTTGGAAAAAATGTTTAAGAAATCCCAGGGAGTCAAGTCCATCCGGATATCGAAGATGGATATACCGGCCTCGTAGCGTTGCGGATCGTTTCAAGATGCCTCACATTGACCGATTTGATGGGTCAGGGACCCCATGGTCCACCTAAGTTTGTTTTCAGATGTTCTCGCCCGATGGGCTTGACAAGATCTGAAGCTCTCCTCTTTAGCAGGACCACTGTCGGTATGCGGCCACTGTACGCCAAACTAGAAGACTTCAAGAAAAGCGAAGCGGGAGGAGATGTCCGAGGCCTTCGTCGCACAATATTCATACAATACCGGATCGAGATCACAACCCGTGATCTTGAGACAACGAGCAAGAGCGAAGAGCTTCTCGACTTTGTAACCCGTTGGAGGCCAAGGCCTCAATGATGGCCGCTAGGCAGCGGATAAAGACGGATTCGGATGATTGTGCGCAATCTTCACGAAGTTAATGCAAAAGATGATAGTAGTCCCTTCCCCACCTTTTCGGACTTACATGAGATGGGAGTCTGATCGAAGATGCTATGAAACAAGGCCTTATTGATCGGAGAAGGAGCGCCAGAGGGCATTTTCTCGCGATTGAATCGACCACCGGTGGTGATCGTTGCAAGATCTTGAAGTGGGCATGGTCACCAACACGCATCAAAAGCTACCCCATTTACGGTGTGTCCGGAAGTAGCTCACGAAAACCAAATATCCACCTCGAGTCAAGAGGGTTTTCACCCCACTTCATATGCCTTTGTCAAAGGCTCTAGAGGTCCTAATCCGGAAAGGACATCTGAAACCATTGGAACAACGGCCTTTACCTGATCCTCTCCCTCCAAAGCATGACAGGACTAAGTACTGTGCGTACCATCAACAAACCGGTCATGAGACCGATAGCTGCTTCCGTCTGCGCCATGATGTACAAGATTTGTTTGACAACAACATCATCACCGCACCAGCTCGATGGGTCTATAAATCCTTTGGGTCGATGAACTTGGGGATAATACGATATGATCAGGGGATGAACCACCTGCGGGCAGCGTTCAGCTTACTCTAGATGTGGCGTGTGGCACGCACTGTTTTGAGCATTTGCGAATGCTAGTTTTGTAGTTTCTGACTTGAGTATTGAGTCAACTATGTAGTCTTGTTTTGAGTCTGTCTCTTTGTTTTGAGTCAGTCTTTTTGATTAAAGGTCTGTCTTGTTGTATCGAGTCGATCTGGTGTACAAAGTCGGGTGATTCCGGGTGTTATCTCGGCATCACCATTTTGTTTCGTATTGTCTTTTCATTTTGTTTTGAGTCATTTACGCGAGGAGCAGTTGTGTCATGATTCTGAATGAGCAGTGATGATTTTCACACTCTTGTGTTTATACGCCGTGTGCAGTTGTGCGAAATTCTAAATGAGATGGCGATGTTGACTAGAAATTTGTCTTTTACGTGCCTTGAATTCATTGCATCGACCTAAGTTTTCCAAAACTTTTTGAAATATTGTGATAAAAACAAAGAGGAGGAATTCCTCGGGATTTGCAAAACTTTGATCAAATTGAGAGAAAGAGAGGCGTGCTAAGCCCTTAATGAATGAAATCATACTTGTTAGTGTGAGTCTTGGGAAGGATCCTAGCTTTGATCCAGTTGGTTCTACTTGTCTTGGTATGACGATTTGTCGCTTTCTTAAAAACTTTCAAAAATGTTTTCTTGCGGTCCTGCGAAGACATGTGGAATCGCTCTTAAGATTATGACTTAGGATCGCTCTCAACCTCGAGACTTGAGTCCTTGCCTTCAAACCTTGAACTCGCATTTAGAATGTTCCAAGGTCAATCACAATGTGAGGCTGTGTGGCCAAATTCAAAGCGACCTATGAATTAGAGGCAAAGAAAGTCGGATCAAGAAGATCATACCTCATCGAAGAAGCTTGCAAGGCCAGATCGAAACACCCTCGAACTAGGGGCACAAATGTCCGATGTGCTCGAAGAGCGAAGATGGATCCTACGCAAATCGATGCATGACCACTCTCTTGGATACGGATGGCTTCAATCTCAAAAACCATTTGGCATGGACTTGTTACACTTTTACCCTTTGAGAGGCTCATTTGGGCGAAAACCGGAAGGCGACCGAGCAAAAGTTAGAGCAAGCAAAAAATACATACAAAAGGAAAAGAAAAAGATACAAAAACAAAAAAAAAAAAAAAAAAAAAGCTCGCAAGGCTGAAAACCCGCATCGGGCGCCTTGGCAAAAGTTAGAGCCTAAAAGAAAAGGAAAAAAAGAGAAAAAATGAAAAATAATTGAAAAGGAAAGAAACAAAGCTCGCAAGGTTGAAAACCTGCAATAGGCGCCTTGGCAAAAGTTAGAGCATAAAAAGGAGAGGTTAAATACCCGAGTGTACCTTAACCCCGAACTACGTAAGGCTTGATTCCCATGTTTGGGATCGTGAGCAACTTCATCTTGAAGTCGGTAGTAAAACAATTCAAATTCGATTGCGTCCATGCGATGGTTCTGGTCATCTTTGCCTTCTCTGTATCCGAGAGTCTGGTCGTGTTCATCGCTCAGAGGACTAACTACAATGTGCTGCGACATCATCCAAACAAGGGGCAACTTTCCGTTGCCATTCAAAACGTCGCGGTGTCACTTCAAACAAGGGGCAACTTTCCGTTGCCATGCAGTGTCCTTCAGACAAGGGGCAATTTTCCATTGCTTATGGATCCGAGGTTGCGCATCTCAAGAGTAGGTTCCGTGCTTGGTGGGCATTGGCGTTTGCAAAAATAGTTTTGAGAATTTTCTTGAGGTTGACTAATTCTCTCGAAAAATATTCCTCTTTTCCAAAAGCTGGACCATTTCTTGGACGAAAAAGGAAAATTTTTCGATGCTCACAACCTAACTTGCATGATTTTCAAAATCAAAAGTTGAATAAGCATGTTAATCTAACTTTCATGTTGGTCAAAATTGTTTTAAAACAAAAATGGTCAAAATGATGAACTAGGGGCACAGTTGAGTCAGGCTTCCTGTCTTTCCCCTATTTTCAACATACTTGCCAAGAAGGGCAATCTACGCGGAAGAAGAGCTGGTTAACAACAAAAGGGTGAAAGCTCTCTCATCCTCCAAGCAACGAGGTATCAAGCCATCTTGAAGCATAAATTGGAATGGGGCGAGACGTTCCACTTCCTCATCGGGCAGATCTAACCACGTCCAAACTCCCAAGAAGGCATCATCAACCGATGTTAGGCTGGATTTGCTACACACCCGGTTGTGACACAACCTCTCTGTGGGAAAGTTCAACTTTGTTGTGAAGAAGAAAAGAATCAAGCGAGAATGCTAGGGGCACGAGCCCACAACTTTTGTTTATCCATCACCACCCGGGGAGGATTGAAAATGAGAGATTGAAGAATAGAGGCGTGCGATGGGAGAAAAAAGTGAAAAGGGCTTTTGAGAAAAATAGAGCTTGAGGGCGAGTGATGTGAGGATCACAAATGAGAAAGGGTGGGAAATAATACCGGTGAAACAGGCTCCTGTGCGTTTGAGTGTCGTGTCCTTTTGTTTGTCTCGATTCTCGTTTTGAGTCGTCTCGAGTGTCACTCGATGTGTCTAGGTTATGTGTCTTTTATTTCCGTGTTGAGTCGTGGTGCTTTGTGTCGGTCGTAGACTCAATACCCGATTGAGAACTCAATTTCAATTTCAAAATCAAATCATCTTGTGCTCGAGTCGTGCCATTCTCCACATTTGTACAAAATAGATTCGTTCTTTCATAAAGCTGCGGGGCCCACCCCGATAAGTGTGAGCAGTAAAACCGGGGCCTATTTGAAGTTATAATGGTTCGGATGCAAAATAAAAGCAAAAGAGGAAAGCGTCGAATTATCTGAGTTTGTTTCAACTTGATAAGTTCGAGACTACATCCGTGTGTACCTCTTGAGGCCTTGCCGGTCTTTCAAGTATGAGTGTACCTCTACTTCAAGCTCAAGATCAAGTCTACTTCAAGCGAATAGTGTATCAATTACACCTCATTCCTTAGTGTATCAATCACACGTCATTCACTCAATGTATCTAACACACTTTATTTGCTTTAGTGTATCAATCACACTCCATTCACTTTGTGTATCTATCACACCGATTATTTGCTCCACTTAGTGTATCTAACACACTTCATTTCATTAGGTATCAATTACACACTTTATTGCATTTAGTGTATCTATCACACACATACTCATTTAGTGTATCAATCACACACTTCAATTCATTGATTGTATCAATCACACACTTCATTGCATTTAGTGTATCAATCACACACTTCATCGCATCTAGTGTATCAATCACACACTTTATTGCATTTAGTGTATCAATCACACACTTCATTCACATTCAGTATATCAATCATACTCCTGTTCACTAAGTGCATCTATCCCACTTCGTGTTCACCTTTAGTATATCCATCATACTCCTGTTCACTAAGTGCATCTATCCCACTTCGTGTTCACCTTTAGTATATCCATCATACTCCTGTTCACTAAGTGCATCTATCCCACTTCGTGTTCACCTTTAGTATATCCATCATACTCCTGTTCACTAAGTGCATCTATCACACTTTGTGTTCACCTTTTGTGTATCCATCACACACCCTTAGTATATCAATCATACTTGCTCACTAAGTGCATCTATCCCACTTCGTGTTCACTTTTAGTATATCAATCATACTTGTTCACTAAGTGCATCTATCACACTTTGTGTTCACTTTTAGTATATCTATCATACCTTGTTCACTAAGTGCATCTATCACACTTCGTGTTCACATTTAGTATATCTATCATACCTTGTTCACTTAGTGCATCTATCACACTTTGTGTTTGCCTTTTGTGTATCCATCACACTCATTCACTTAGTGCATCTATCACACTCTGTATTCATCCTTTGTGTATCCATCTGCTTGTGCTCACACTTTCACCATTGTATCTATCACATTATGCTTCATGTAGTGTATCTATCACGTGCTCACTTTGTGTATCCATCACACACACTTACTTTGTGTATCAATCACACGCTCGCTTTGTGTATCAATCACACACTTTCGCTTTGTGTGTCAATCACACGCTCGCTTTGTGTATCAATCACACACTTTCTCTTTGTATATCTATCACACTATGCTCATCTTGTGTATCCATCACACTTTGCTTCATACAGTGTATCCATCACACTGCACTCACCTTGTGTATCCATCACGCTTTGCTTCATAGAGTGCATCCATCACACTCGCTTCACTTTGTGTATCTACCACACACGTTCACCTTTTGTATCTATCACATGCTCCTTTGTATATCCACACACATTAAGCTTAGTGTATCTATCACATATTTGCTTAGTGTATCCATCACACTTGTTTAAGCTTAGTGTATCTGTCACACTTTGCTTCACTTAGTGTATCAATCACATTTTATTCATATAGTGTATCCATCACACTCTCTTCACTTTGGTGTATCCATCACACATGTTTGTCCACTTAGTGTATCCATCACACTCTGTTCACTTTTGTGTATCTAACGCACATGTTAGTGAGAATTGCATAAAATTCTCTTACATCCTTTCGCATGAGATGTAGGTTGGTTCACGTTCACTTGCTTGCATAGCATTCGCTTAAAATGTTGCATTTATTTTGCATAATTGCTTCATCACAGCATCCTTCGCATGATCATAAGTTATGCACTTGCATTGTGCATCACTTTGCATCCGACCCCGAACTTCTGTTGGTTTGATTCCTTGCAGAGGGATCGTGGCGACTTCGGGTACAACCATTTATTTATCGATATTTTGTTTGTTTGTCCAAGTCTTGACCTTGTCAAAATGGGTCGTCTCGGGGCTTTGACATTCACTCCGTCATTGTTATGACTTTCGAGTTCTGTCAAGAGAACAGCTGTAGACACCCCATTTTGACCGCCCTCAAGACTTGGGCATTCTTGATAGTTTGCTCGGTGTTGAGAGATGTGCGAGCACAGGTTCAATTCCTTGGCAAGAAGAGGCAAATCTTCCCAAACACTTTGTTTAAGGGTTTGGAGTTGAAGAAAAAAGGAGAGGAGAAAAGCTGGTGTGGGAGAAGTGCGGCATAGACCGGGGAGAAGGGAATCGAGCAGCCCTCGCTAAATCGGGCTTATTCAATTCAATACTTGGAGTTAAGCTATGAGGCCACCATCATTGGAAAGAAGACTCCCGGGGCTTCACTTTGCACTCAAGAATCTCCTAGAGCCAAGTCCGGGTGGAGGAGATATGATTGGTTGAAATGGGCATCATCGGTTGGATCGAGTCTGCGCGACTTCACGGAAAAGGGCATAACTTTTTGCACAGAAGGAATTTTGATGCAAGGTTTGCGCCATTGGAAAGCTAACTTCCGGGGCTTCGATTTGCATACCCACCGGCCATGTTTTGACCAAGGAATCATCTGTCGGCACTCTATTTAGCCGACCGGCATAAAAGAGTGCCGACCGGCACTTTATTTTGGCTGAAAATCAAATTGGCTGGCCGGGTTGAACCCTTTGCACCCCCCAAGCCTGGTGCATGCCAGCTGTGCCAGCTGGAGTGCACAGAACTCGACCCACGTGCATACATGTGCCTATTTTGCACCATTTTGCACCTTTTGACCCCATTTGGTGCACCCTTTGCTCATGGCTTCTTGAGGAAGCCTTGACCCTTTGTCTTGGCTTCCTCAAGAAGCCTTACCAGCTGTCTTGGCTTCTTGGAGAAGCACCTTGCTCTAGCTTCTCTTGTAAGCCATTTGCTTGCTCTATATAAGAGCTCTTCCTCTCCATTGCTTAGGGTTGGAGCTTTGAAACAAAAACCAGCAGATATATATGTATATCTGATATATACATATATATCCCACCCCCTCTCTCCATATCTCTTCCATACAACTTCCAAAGTCCATAGTTCTTGGGCCATTCCTTCATCAACCCATAGCACAACTCATACACACTCCATACCAACAACTTGGGGACATTTGCAGAGCTTAGGAGCACGAAAACTTGGTCCAAGAGGTGCTGGTTTGTTGGTCTACAAGGGTAAGTCTTCATCTTCCCCTTTCTAGCCTTTTCTTGCTTCATATCTTAGCCCTAGTTGCAAGCACTTTTGGGCTCCGACCCAAACTTCAAATAGTCTTGTTTTGGGGTCCTCTTCATGGTTGATTGTGGAACCCCTGCCATTTGGTGGCTGCATCTAGCACCTATCTCAATACCCCTTGTATGCCATGATCTTTGCATGCTATTTTTGACTAATGTATAATCTGTTTCAGAGCATGATGTAAGCTAAGAGTAGGCTTATTTTGAGCCCTTCTTCAACATTGTTGAAGGGCTCAACATTGTTCGGATAATCCTTATGCTACTTGCTTTGAAATCCATGTGATTTACCGTAATCTTGCATGCTTTCTTAGCCTATCTTGCTTCTGTTTTTGTGGCTGGTCATACACTGAAAATGTGCTTATTTTGTCATGTATAAGATCTTTTTTTGGTTATTTAGGCCATCCATGACATGCCTTATATAGTCACTTTGCATTTTGGCTTGCTAGCCTTAGGTGTGTGAGTGTGTAGCATGGATTGCTTCCATTATTTTAGGGGTTTGGAACTACCCAACATGTTATTTCAGACCTTAATCCATGCTCACATGTTCATATTTGTCGTCTCTTTCATGCTTTAAAGGTGTGTCCTTTTATGCCTCGAAATATCCCTCATGTATGCTTGTGTGTTTAGAGCTTTTGGGATGCCATGTGTGTGAGTTTTGGGTGTGTTTTGCATGCTGAAAATCTGTCATTTTGGGTTGCTTGATATGTGCCATGTTTGGTCATGAATAGGGAAGGTTGAATACACCACTTTATGCCTTAGCCTTAGGCATTTTGGCTTGTATGCTTACATGGTTGTTTGTCTACCTCTTTTGGTCCATTTGCCCTTTGTTTTGGGGAGGTTTGAGGGCTGCCCTTTGTGCACTAGTCCACCATTGCATGCTTGTCTTATGCTTATTACATGTTTGGTTCATTAAGTGTTGTGATATGATGGTCACATTGCTTAGGTTGTCTACACTTGCATTACATTTGTATCTTGCATGTCTAAGCATCATACACTTGTCATGTTAGGTTGCATTGCATTTAGTATGCCTTGCATCTTAGTCCCATATTGCATCATTTGCTTTATGTTGCATATATGCATTTCATTACTTGGTTTGGGGTGTCAAGCCAAGTGTGGAAAGTGAGGGGTGTTTGCACTTCAAGTGGCAAAACACACCTCCATTCCCAAGTCACCAAGGCCTTTGACTAGAGCATGATAAGGTCTTGGTTTCATGTGTTGTTTGCATGCATTTTACATTGAAAATGCAACCTTGGTCCTTAGGCTATCATGCACCAAGGTGCACAATTGATAGCCCTAGAACCAAGTGCCATGCTTCCTTGAGTTCTACACATGATAGGAGCATTGGCCATGCACAAATATGTCCAAAGTCCAATGCCATGCCTTCTTTGTCTGCTTCTTTGTCAGCATTTTCTGCGGGAACTTTGTGCCGACCGGCGAAAATAGTGCCGACCGGCAAACATATTTCTGGCGATAGATTGTTTTGCGGCGGTGGCCATCAAAAGCAGCGGTGGTAATTTCTTCCACCGGTGATGTTACGAGGTACTCAGGGATGCATCCCAAGACTTTGGCAATTTTCGGTAAGTAACTGACAAAAGCAGGCGAAGTACGGTCGGATTCGGGCAAAGCGGACATCGAGCATGCATCATTCGCGCATCCGGTATGTGGCCCCATTTATTTCACATTTATTTATTAAGTAATTAGAATTCTGTAATAATTTATTCATTCATTATCTTGGGTGTATTATTATTTTGGTGCCTCAGTGAGGCGAATTTGTAATGAGTGTGTGTGAGTGGGTGTATGTCTTCCAACCCCATTTCTTTCTCCCTTTTATTTACACCTTAGGATGGTAGATTAGGGCATATTTAATTTAGCATACCTTATGCAATGCATGCGTGCATCCATGCATTTGTTGACATGCATCAGGCTCGGCACATCATACAAACTGCATCGTACTTTCAATTCCAAATTGAATCGTGTTATTTGTAGCATTCCATATGCCATATTTAAGATAGCCGAGCCTGCCTAGATTACATCTTTGCATGTGTTGCATTAGACATTTCAGTATGCTTAGGTCCATGCATGGATTTCTAATAAGCTTCTGTTTTGGCTTGGAGTACTAGGTGAGCTTTTATGCTTTAGCATATCGCATGTGTGTGAGTGTTGCCATGACAGCATGATTACCATGAGGCTAGCTGCTTATGTGATATAACTGTTTGGATGCCTGTGGGTGGAGGTTGGATTGCTCGAGTTGGGAATACTCATTGAAATCCGTGTTTTAGCCTACTCATGAGTAGCAATTTCAAAAGCCATTTTCCAAACAAGACGGATATGCAATGCTTATTTCCAAATTGGGCAATCTAGTCTATATTTGTTCTTTGTCATAACATAGTAATTCTAGGCTAATAACCGGAATAAGAACATAAGGTTTTCAAAATTGGATATCATGGTTAGTAGAGGCGGTCCTTGGACGGGCGAAAGGTGCTCATAGTGACCTTCGATCGTACCCAAGCTCCGAGCCAAGACCACTTTGGTGATAGCGGACGTGTGGCCTTGACCTTGAGTCGAGGTTTCCTAAATTCCCCCATTTGAAAAATATTTACGCAGCGACTCATGTCCGCAAAGCGGTCCATGTTTGGCACTACTTTTGAAAAATCTGTTTTCCTTAAAAGCGATTTGCGAGGTGGACTCTTTGGTTCATTTAGAACATAACAAACTTAAAGAGTCCGAGTGGCGAGGTCCCCAACGGGCGCGTCTACACACACACATACCTCTGCTCTGCTTGTTGTACTCTGCCACAACACCTTTGCACAACACACTAGCCTGCTATTTACGCTCTATTCTTCACTTCGCTTTATCGATGGTCATCGACATCTATTTTGCGATTGTGGGTCTCGCCTACTTTCGATGGAGCCAAGTCTTGGGAGACGGAGACTCCTCTAGTCATCCCCTTTTCACGCCGCTATGATGGGAGGTGCACACGGCGGCCTCGGGATACCTTCAGCTTCTTTTGCCGATTCTTCGACACCATCACCCCTGCCGAGGTATGTTTTTCTTACAGTTCATTTAAACTTTGCATTACACTTGTACATTTCAATACCAGTAGATAACCAATCAGATAATTCAGTCACTGGCGGCCGTGGGTGCGGTGCAGGATCCAGATAGGTTCGCGGTCGAGGAGATCTCTCGCTACCGGATTTTGCTGGAGGGCCCGGTCTGTCGGGCTTGGTACCTGGGTGAGCGTTTCCTACGCTAGACCCTTGGCTTGCCAGAGCAGATAGTCCCGGTTCACCCTCCTGAGCACATGAGGGACACCGAGAGGTTTTCTCTGCAGCAGATGGAGGACTACACCCTCGGCTGGGACGAGGACATCTACAGGGGCGAGGGCGACTACTCTGAGTACGTCCAGACCTTCCTTATGCGGCCTCTGAGTGGGGGCTCCCGAGCTGAGCCTGAGAGACCTGCGGCACAGGTGGCTCGAGCAGAGGTAGGAACAGGCAAGATCACACAGAGAGCTCGAGCTCATGGGGGAGGAGTGAGAGGGACGAGGGGCTGGCTGGCTTTGCCTACCATGTCGACATCTGAGGGGAGTGGGGAGACCTACCAGATCCCTTTGCTCCTCCCCTTTGGTCATAAGTTGGTGGCATTCTGACTTGCCTCGATATTACCACTTTATTTCTACATCTTGCATTGTCATTTCATTTCAGTTTATTCGATATTCCACAGAATACTGATGCATCTAATACTTTTGCAGGCTTCCTCCGAGTATACACGACAGTCGGTGGAGTTGTGTGCCTCCCTGATGGGGATGCTGCAGCGGACCCTCGACGTCTTGGCCGTCTACAGTCTTCCGGTATGTTCTTCTGACCACAGTCTGAGACCACACACTGTTTCATACAATCTGGCGCACGACACAAAACCTGATAAACTGCTCACGGCATTCACATACTGTACTCTTACACTGCACTCTGTACTGATTTACTGCTCACGGCATTTACACACTGTACTCATACACTGCATTCTGTACTGATAAATTGCTCACGGCATTCATACACTGTACTCATACACTGTATTGATTCACTGCTTCATGTATACTGATGCATTTGTCTTTCATGCCTTTTCAGCCTCCCTTCCCGATTCCTCCCGTGGGTGGTGGCGCTCCATCTGGACCTCCCATTTCTACTCGGGATGGCAGGATATTCCCCCGTACCAGAGGGGGGCGTGGCCATGTGGGGAGCAGCTCACGGGCTCCAGTTCCAGGCGACGGTGAGTCGGAGGCGGAGGCGGAGGCCTCTGAGGAGGAGACCGGGGGCAGCTCGGGCTCGGGCTCCTACACCGACACTTCTGACGACGCTCCTGTGCTCCTGCCCAGGAGGAGGGCGAGGACAGATCCCCCGGCGCGAGGCCATTGATGATGATTACAGACTTCTGCTATTTTTCTTCTTTTCTTTTCTTGTACTTTTCTCTTTTTGGTAGGTAGAGTACTATGTACTGCCGCAGGCAGATTTTGCTTTCCTCAAAACTTATGTACTTGAAAATATTATATGAAATGGAACAAACTTTTTATCTAAAAAAGAGTGTTATATTTGCACATTTCATTCTTTTGCAATCGCATTGCATCATATTACACCTCAAAATGTAAATGATATGGATCTTTTGTGCGAAAATTGAGCACTGTGACCTTTGTACTAATCGGACAACCGACCAACTAATAGCAAAACAAACCGCATAAATCATCGCTCAACTTGGACACACAGTCTAAACTCTGCATGGGGATTGATGTGGATACTTCCCATATTCTGCGGGGGATTAGACTACATATGGCTTGTAACACAATACTCGGTTCATTCTGCACACAGCAAACTTGGAACAAACAGCCCATAACACAGCACTCGGCTCATTCTGCACACGGCAAGCTCGGACAAACAACCCAATCTGACAAGATGGACCTTAACAACTGAAACTGGCTAAAACTTGAAACACACTCGGATGCCCCAAATTTCCCTTTTTCTTCTCTTGCCTCGCATAGATGCAGAGAATGGCATAGCACCCTGAGCATAAACGATTCTTGGGATAAAGAAAGGTTTTCAACCTGGGTATCGAGCTTACAACTGAACACAGCTGGGGGACTCAGGCGAAGGAAACAAAAGGCGCACGACCTAGATACAACGAGACACACTCGGGAAAGACTCAAAACAACAGTTGAGACTGGCGATTCAAAAGACACGACACACGGACGTGTTTAGAGAGAAGAAAAGACCTCAGATCTTGGGGAGCCAATTTCTCCGGGCACATTTCCTGCCTTTTCGATTTGCGATTCTCGTGATCACTGCCCTCAAGCTCGGTTTTCTCTCAAAAACCCTTTTCTCACTTTTCCCTCAACTTACACCTCTCTATTCTTTATTCTCTCATTTTTCATCCCTCCCCGGGGCGATTGACAGACGAATAGGAAGTTGCGGGTTCGCGCCCAATACAGCTAGCTCGCGGCTATTTCTTCTGGTAGATAGGGTGCCTTTCTGGCAAGTGCGTTGATAACAAGGGAGAGGCGGAACACCCGGCTCGACTGCGCCCCTGGTTCATTACTTTGACCATTTTTGGTTGTTTCCTTTCTAAAACAGTTTTGATCAAAATGATCGTCAAATCGACATACTTGTTCGATTTTTGATTTGAAAATCATGCGAGTCAGGCTGCAAGCACTGAAAGTTTCCCTTTTTTGGGTCCAAACATGGTCCAGTTTTGGAAAATAAAATAGTTTTCGAGAAAATAGTCAACCTCAGTAAAAATTTTCAAAAACTAAATTTTTGCAAACAATCGTTGCTAGACAAGCACAGAACTTACCCTCGAGATGTGCAACCTCGGATCGGAGGCAATGGAAAATTGCCCCTGGCTTGAAGGGGGGAAGGCAACGGAAAGTTGCCCCTAGTTTAGATGGCAACTCAGGGCAACTTTTGGCAATGGATGGCAACAGAAAGTTGCCCCTTGTTTGGATGATGCCGCAGCGTGCCTATTGATGGCTGATCGCGACCGGGCTCTCAGGCACGGAGAGGGCGGGGACGGCCACAAACAATATATGGACACAGTCACCTTGAAAGCATTGGTGGCTGGGCTCCAGGAGGAAGTTGATCAAGTAGTTCCTATTATTACAGCCGAGACATCGGAAGAGGCACAGGTGATCAAAACCATTTCATGGATCGACGCTATGAAAGCTGCTAGTGGACTTCGTAATGAAGTTGCCTACGTATCCCAAACATGAGAATCAAGCCTTGCGAAGTTCCGGTTAAGGTACACTCGGTATTTTAACCTTCACTATTTTTAGGCTCTTACTTTTGCCAAGGCGCCTAATGCGGTTTTCGACCTTTATGAGCTTCTTTTTCATTTTCTTTTTCATCATTTTTTTGTATCTTTTTCTTCTTCTTTTTTTGTTTTTTGGTTTTTTGTGTTTTTTTTTTTCCTTTTTTCCTTTTTTTTTTTTTTTGCTCTAAATTTTGCCTGGGTCACCCTTCCGGGTTTTCGGCCCAGCGAGCCTCTCAAAGGGTAAAAATGTAGCAAGTCCGAGCCAAATGATTTTTGAAATTGAAGCCTCCCTGTTTTTAGGGGAACGGCTGTTGCAATGCTTTGCAGGAGAATCCATCACGGTTGCTTCACAAGCTTCCTCTGGAAAGATCTAATCTTCTTGCTCTGATTTTGGTGCCTCTTGTTCGAAGGCTGCTTCAAAACTGGCCACACAGGCCTCCTCTGGTAGTGGACCGTTGAACATTCTAGATGAGCTCAAGGTGCAAAACGAACGGATTGAAACTGGAGGCTGAGAGCGATCCTAAGCTACACAATCTCAAGAGCGATTCCACACAGGTCTTCGCAGATCAAGAAAACATTTTGTTTTTAAAAGTTTTTAAGAAAACGACGATCGTCATAATGAAGATGGTGTGGGACCACCGATCGAGCTGTGGTCCTTCTCAAGACTCACCGTTGGCAAGCATGATTTCTACTCATTAAAAGGGCTAGCATGCCTCTTCCTCTCAATTTGATCAAAGTTTTTACAAATCCCGTGGAATTCCTTCCTCTTCGTTTTTATCACCGCAGTGTTCAAAAAGGTTTTTGAAATGCTCAGGTCAAAGCAATAATCTTCGGGGTATAGAAGAGCAGGTGGAATGCACTGCTGCCCTGTTCAAATTCTCTGGCACAATTAGCCCAAACAAACAATGAGCACGGAAACAAGGTAGCCGCACTATTTATCTGTGTTTCTGATGCAACGGCTCCACTAGAGAGACAGACTCAAAACCAAAACACAAGAATAATTACAAAGCAAAACGGCGTCCGAGGCAACAACCCCGGAATTGCCTGGTATTCTATACAAAGGGGACCGACTCGTTACAACAAGGCAGGCCCGTAAGCAAAAAGGACTGACTCACAACAATGAGGCAGACTCAAAACAAAAAGACTGACTCGACACCCAAGTCAGAATTTAGAAAATCAACATTCAGACGCTCAAAAACGCGCGTGCGACGCCACATCAAAAGCTCGAGGCGCGCTTCGCAGCGGTTGAATTCCAATTACATACTCGCAGTATCGGTGTGCTCGAAGTCCAACAACTGGGTGGTAACGGAGTTGGCCGAGGTGGGTGGGAGAATAACTTCATTATCTATCAGATCCTGCACCTCATGGCGGAGACGGAAGCAATTATCGCGGGGTGGCCGGTCTGGCGATGGTACGCACAAGATCGAGTAGCGCCATGGCTCTAGAAGAGGGTGCGAAGAGGCCGCGCTCAAGAGGTGTAAGGTGCCCTTTAGCCAAAATCAACAACGCCCTAGACAATGCATGTAGAGGGCATGGAATCGCTCGCGCCCTCTGGCCGGTATCAAGCTTGAGCACTCTTGCTAGACGCATTAGCTAAGGGATCGGCAGAAAATTTTGGGTTTCGATTTCTCCTGTGCATGTGATTGGGAACGAGGAGCTACTCGCATGACGAGGCCCCTGCCGATCGACTTGAACTCCCCTCAGGTGGAGTGGGGAAGACATCCGCCACAATTTTGGCTACAATCGCAAATACCTGTTGCTTGTTCATTCCCCCCGCTTTCAAAGCTTCTACTGCCCATAGCAGTTGTTCCATAGGATCGGGCGCTTTTGCTTTTGTCTTTTCCTCTCGCCTCACCGATTGAGGGTTTGGGTTGATATTGGTACGTCGTTGCCATAGCTAGAGGCCATCTCCGGCTGACTGAGTTCGATTACGATCCGTCCCAACAGCGGGGGCTCCTAGGGTACGAAACTCCCGGCATACGGTGCAGCTGGAGATGAAGCTGATATCCCATAGGCGAGATCTGCCACAGACCTCTGGAGGTCACCTATCATCCCCATCATTTCAAAAGTAGTAGGCTCGCGAGCCTGATATAACTGAGGGGCCCATATCGGATGTGCAACCGGCGATCTGGGTGGATGCCGCATGTCGACAGGAGTCTCACTATGTAGGGTGTCCCCCTGTTCCGACGTGGCTGCCATAACCACGATCTCTTCAATTTCGTCATGCTAAGCTCACCGCAAAAGAAGACACTAGTCGTTCCGATCAATCCTTCAATCTCCGAACCGAAAACGAAAACAAGCAAGATTTCAAATTTCAATCGGACCAAACACAGATGCTATGAACAATCAGACTCCACTATCGATCATTGTTTCTAATCATCGTTTCAAGACCAAACTGATACCCACGGATAACCGGTTCTCAACAACACTGACACTGGTGCCCTCGGGCCAGATACCCATTCTTGCAAATTGACATGTACTTTCCCTGCAGGGATATATTCTAAAAGCACATAGCAGATAAATGAGAACAAAAACACCCCTATGTTGGGGTAGGGTTTCCCTGTCCTATTTTGTCAGGAGCTAGGGTTTCACTATGCACGCAGCGGTTTCAAACAACCTACATCGGGTAAGCAACCTGTCCTAGTTTGGAATGGTCACTATGGGTCCGAATATGCACTAGGCCGAATGGTCAAAAAGGGTGCCCCGATAAAACCGGGGTTTGTGTTCCCATGCTGTCAGAGCCCACAACCGGTCAGCCTTATGGACATGCCTTGACAAGACAAGCCTCCGGCAAACCGTTCAGGAATGGCAGATGGCAAACACTGTGTTCCTAGGCGCACCAATGCAAATGCAATGCAAAGAAACACACAAACATAGTCAAAACAGGATATCACGAGTTCGAGTCAAGCTCTCTAACTCCCCAGCAGAGTCACCAGAAACCGTAACACGCCCGCGAGGGACCCCGCGCTACAGTTCAGACTCCTTTCTTTTGTTGTTGCAGTTCTTAATCTGAACCAAAGAGTCCACCTCTGGCAAATCGTTTTAAGGAAAACAGATTTTTTGAAAAGTAGTGCCAAACATGGACTACTTTGCCAAATACAGAGTCGCCACCTAAATATTTTTTTTTAAAGCGGCAATTTAGGAAACCCTGACTCGGTGCCGAAGGCCACGTGTCCGTCATCACCAAAGTGACTTGGCTCGGGAGCTTGGGTACGATTGGGGAAGGTCAGCTATGAGCACCCTCTTTTGCCCGGTCCAAAGACCGGCCTCTACTAACCATGATATCCTTTTTTTGAAAACGTTATGAGTTCTTATTCCGGTTATTAGCCTAGAATTACTATGTTATGCGCACAGCAAACAAGTATAGACTAGATTTGCCTAATTTGGAAATAAGCATTGCATATCCGTTTGTTTTGGAAACAGTTTGAATTTGCTACTCGCAAGTAGGCTAAAACACGGATTTCAATGAGTTATTCCAACTCAAGCAATCCAACCTCCACCCACAGGCATTCAACAGTTTATCTGATGTAAGCAATTAGCCGCATGGCAAGCATACTGTCATGTTAGCATTCACACGCGTGCGGTATGCTAAAGCATAAATACTTACATCGTACTCCGCGCCAAAACAAGAAACTAGTTAGCAAACAAGCATGACCTAGTTGATGTTAAGTGGCTAATGCATCGCATACAGGGATGTAATCTAGACAGGCTCGGCTATCCCTAAACATGGCACGTGAAATGCTACAACTATCACGTATTCAATTTGGAATTGAAAATACGATGCCGTTTGTATGATGTGCCGAGCCCGATGCATGTGAACAAATGCATGAATGCACGCATGCAAAGCATAAGGTATGCTAAGGTAAATGTGCCCTAATCTACCATCGTAAGCAGGTAAATAAAAGGGAAGAAAGAAGTGGGGTTGGAAGACATGCACCAACTCACGCACACTTATTACAAATATGCCCTCACTCGAAGGGACCGAAAGAATATACAAATTAATTAACTACGCAAGCTAATTAAATATTACAAATTGCCTAAATTAATTAAATAAATTAATTAATCTAATTAAAGTAGTAAATGCCTCGAAGAGGGCAAGATGCATCACGCCCGGACTCGCTTAATCGCCGCCATGCTTCCGGATTGCCTCGCTTTTCGCCTTCCTTCAAGACCAAAAGTCTCGAGCGCCTCTTGGGCATCGAAGATCACCACCGGCCGTAGAACACCACCGTGAAGAATGTGGCCACTAGAATTCATCTATCTACGCCAATAGATCGCCGCACTAAAAGTGCCGGGCACAAAATGCTCGCAAAACCGCAACTCACAAAGTTAGAGGACACAACTTGCATGGCAATGTAATTCAAAGCATGTGTGCACCAAACACACTCCTTATCATGTTGATGACTCAAAGGAAGGTGTGCCTCGGTTCTCGGACCACCAATCACGCATTCCCATGCATGATGGCCCAAAGAACCAAGAGTGCAATTTTGATTTCAAATGCATACAAACCAAACAAGCACATAAGGATGCTAAACCTCCATCATACTTCACTTCAAGAGGCCTAGCATGCATGTCAATTTGATGCAATCCTAGACATGTCATCTATATGCAATGTGGACAATGCAACTTAAGGATGCTAGTATGTAGACACACATACAAAACAAGTATGCAAACTAAGCAATGGGGTGGCCTTAGACATGAGCTAGGCAGCTCCAAAAGGCCTAAAATCGGGCTAAAACCAAGGAAATGAAGGCTAAAATGCACCCCCACATGCATGCAATTATGGTCCAACACTTAGGCACAAACATGGCAACTGTTAAGCACACTTAAAGAGACCAAACATGGGCAATGAGCATGCAATGTAAAGCTCTGAAAATCACACAAAACATGATGCCAAATCATGCAACAAAGCAAGCCAAGCAAAGCAACAAATGGCCCAAGTACTTGAAACAAGCCATGGAGGCTTAAACCAAGGCCAAGTCCACCAAGCCTCACAAGGCTAAGGGGACTCAAAACAGGTCACAAGAAGACCTAAACAAAGCCTAAGGAGCACCTAGATGGCATCTAAGAGGCTCAAGCACAAAGGCATGCAAAATGGCCAAAACACGAGGCATTCAACACATGCTTTTAAAGCATTAAAGAGGCATGCTAAGCAATCAAACAAGCATGTATGAGGGACTGAAATAGCATGCAAAATGGTTCCAAACCATTGAAAACAATGCAAATGAAGCATGTTATACACTCATGCTCTTAAGGCCAACAAGCTAAATACAAAGAGGCTATGAGATACAAGTCATGGTTGACCAAAACAAGTATGGACAGACCTCATACATGACAAAATAAGCATACAAGCTTCATGGAGCTAGGCCTAAAACATGCTAGAAATAAAGGCATACAACCTAGGCATGTTAAGGGACTAAAGAGGCATTACAAAGCAACTATGCTAAGCATGCATAGGAGACCAAAACCAACTCAAAAACATGTTATATCATGGCAATATAAGCATGAAAAATAGTCCAAACATGCTCAACACACACTCAAGCATAGGCTTCCTCAAGAGGCCAAATCTTGCCCTTTTCAAGGACATCAAGGAGAGGGGGTGGCCCTTTCCTTCTTGAGACTCTAAGGCATCATCTTCACCATTGAAATCCCTCAAGATTTCAGTGGTGAAGAGATCCTAACACCAAAGTCTCGGATCCCTCACAAAATAAAGACAAAATGAGGCCTTTTCAAGGCCTAAGGGTGGTCAAACCTACCCAAAGCACAAAACACTCTTAATAAACAATAAAGAGGACCAAAAAACAGAACTTTTATGTGTTAAAGACTAAGCACAAAAACTGTTTTAAACTTGGTAGAAAAGCAATACAAGAATGGGGGATAAAAGGGAGGTTTCTCACCCTTGTAGCCTTTCTTCAACAATGGTGACCTTGATGCCTCCTTATGCTTCAAACCAGCCAAGAACACCAAGAAAAGGCCCATAGCACTTCAGTTCCAAGAGGAAGGTGAAACACTAGGTGCTTGTGTGCAATAGTATGAACTAAAGCACCTAGTGTACAAAATGAGCAAGGAAAAGAGAGATAGGATAGATATAGGATTTTTAACCTAAAACCAGAGCTTCCCCTCTATATTTTCTCTCTAACCCTTCAAAAATTCTAACCCTTGAGCCAAGAGAAGAAGCCCCTCTCTTAAAGGCAACAAAGCTTACAAGCTAAGTCACCAAAAGGCTCATCCCCTCCATACACGTGTATGGAGGGGAAGCAAAATGCATACAACAGAAGAAAATATCTTCCAAAACAATCGTATAGGAGTGGGCAGGTCAAATTTGTCATTTTGACAAAATTGACTGCCGACCGGCACAAAAGAGTGCCGACCGGCACAATAAAGTGCCGATGGCAACTACAGCCAGCCGGTGGCCTCTAGCCACAGCCGATGGTGTGTGGGGATGCCTCACAAGGCATTCCCTGCCCCTCTAGGGCAAAACACAAGTGTTTGGTGCAAAACCAGACACAAAACGGTCGAGTTCGGAGGTCCTGAGGCAAGGCGCGTGTAGCCGAGAACTCCGGGAACTCCAAACGAACACAAACATGGATAATCACCGAGTGTTCAAGCGGTGACGTCCAAGTCTTGAGGACGGTCAAAAATGGGGTGTCTACAGGTTCGAGATCTTGTTCGACCTGCAGTTATCTGGGGATGACGTTGCCAAAGAACAAACAGACCCATCAGCTGAGGTTGAGCAGCATAAGGAAGTGGATTCCGAGAGCACTAAAATTGAAATGGGGGTAGCATTGGCATGTCTACTTTCAGATCCTCCGATCGAACAGAAGTGCTTGGGGGTTAACTTCTCGGTATGCATGATCAAGAATGAGATGGTGGACTCACATTTTGGATGCATCCATCGCACCCTCTCTCATCTGACAGTACGAGGAGGGATTTCTATCAAGCAAAGACCGGTCGTAGTGAGCCGAATCGATTCCACCGAGTCTCAGAGAGTCGAATTAGGTTCCAACTCGTCGAAGTCCGAGTCCCAGATTCCCGGGGTGATAACTGATGCCACACCGCCTAGTTAGTCTTTTTCTTTCTCTTTTGAGTCTGTTGTAACAGAAGAATTGGACGATTTGGAAATGCTTAATGAGAATGGAATGGCTGTGGCTTCAGATTACTTTTCTGTGCCTTTGATTTATAGCATTAATCAGGACTTTCAAAATTTTGATGAAAACGACGAGGAAAAAATTCCTCGATTTTACAACGCTTAATTGATCAAGAGCAGGAGAGATTTGTTAAATCCCTGGTTGATGAAATCACTACAATTAATGTAGGTACTGAGGAGGACCCGCGGCTGGTCCAGATCGGGTCCACGTTGTCTTTGGAGGAACGCGAGCGCTTAGTCGCTTTATTAAAATATTACAAAGATGTTTTCGCGGGTCCCACGAAGACATGCCCGAATCGATCCCGAGATTGTACAAGACCAGATCCTCTTGACCCAGAGGCCCGACTGCTAAATGTAAACTCGTATGATCCGCCTTGACCGGGCCCTCAAGATTAAATAAGAGGTCACCAAACAAATTGATGCAGGTTCCTGGTATCCGAATACCCAACTTGGTTGGCCAACATTGTTCCGTGTCAAGAAGGATGGCAGATCCGTATGCGTGATTTTAGGATTTGAACAGAGCCATCAAGGACGACTTTCCTTACCGTATATTGATGAGTTAGTGGACTTCACAACGGGCATGCTTTGCTTGCTCATGGATGGATTCCTGCTATAATCGATAGTGATGGCACTCAAGACCGGAGAAGACTGCTTTCACCACCCCGTGGGGACTTATTTATAGTGGTGATGCCATTTGGGTTGAAGAACGCCGAGCTACTTAACGACAGGCCGCGACCATAATATTGCATGACATGATCCACAAAGAGGTTGAGGTGTATGTGGACGACATGGTTGTCAAGTCCAAAGAAAGAGAGGGCCACTACACCGCCTTGCAAAAGTTCTTTCAAAGGATTAGAGAATTTCTGCCGTAAATCCTCGAAGTACGTTCGGTGTTACAGTAGGGAATATAGCGATCCCGATTTTCCCTTTATGTATTTGTTGTATTCCGAACTTTGGCTTCGTGGATTTGGTTGTTGTTAATCTTGTTGTCATCCTTTATTCCCTATGTTTGAGTTTTAGGATGTGTTGGACATGTTTCGAGCAGGTGGATTAAGCCTTAGTCCTAAATCTTGTTGCCAGGTTTTTGGTCGTTCCACTCGAGCGGTCGCCTAGCCGAAAGAGATTGCACACTCCAAAGATTTTTGTGCTCGCAAAACTTCGCAGTGTGATTTCTACGCCGAGCAAATTTCCCGCCGAGGAGGTAGTACATTTTGTGTAAGTTCGGGAGGGGAAATCTACGCCGAGCGGATGTACTTTATTCTTGTGTCTTGGCGCCGAGCGGCCTTATTGCATTCAAGCGACCTAGTTTTTTATTCTTGACGCCGAGTGTTGTGTTTTCCGCCGAGGGAGAATGTCGATAACGAGGGTCATTGGCATTTTTGAATCATTTTCACACTTCCTCTCTCTCTTATTTTCCCAAAACGATTTTGAGAGCCTCTGCCTCTAGAAACTCCCTTCTCTCTAGGGTTTGATCTAGTTAGAGTGCTTTTCTCTTCGCCTTTGTAAAAGTTGGGTTGATCGTCGAGGGCTTGCTTTTGATCCTAAAAGTTTGGAGTTTGGAGCATTTTGGTTTTGGTCTCTTCTCTCCTTTGTAGCTTCGAATTTGAGGTAGGGATTCCTACTCACTCTTATGGGTTTTGACCTAGATATTGAGTTTTTGTATAAATGGTTTGGGTTTTGGAAACTAGGGTTTCAAATGTATATTTTTGAAAAGAGGGTTTTGATTATTTTGGGACCATAAACATGTATTTGGGTTTCAAAATGAGTATGTTGATGTTGTTGGTAATATGTGGACTCTTGGAGTCAATATTGAGAATAAGGGGAATTATGTCATGTTTGGTATATTCTGGTCATTAATGTAATTAATGACATTTGTTGAGAAATTGTGGAATTTAGTTGAATATAATGAAATTGGCTCATTATGAGATGGGTTAGTGAAGTTGGATTTATTAATCGCTCACTTTTGGAAATATGGATATTTTATCTGTTGGTGCTTTTATTATTTGTTTAGAAATAATTGCTTTGGGCTACCGGTGGAGGGTAGTTTTGATTGTTGTAGACAATGCATGATGATTAGGCAAACTAAAACTAATCAATTGGATGTGTCATAGAGTATGATGGTCTAAAGAATACATTAACGTTATGTATTGATTGATTATGTATATAACCTTTGTGTATATAATGCTGTGTGTATGGGAGGAGATAGAGATGTACTTTACGGTTTAGGGATGGACCTCTAAACCTAATATTGTTTGGGAGGAGATAGGGATGGACTCGCTGATACATTTCATATGCTTATCACCAATGTGTTGATACAATTTCATATGCTTATCTATGAAAGTGTTGATATAGCTCATATGCTTATCTGCTGAAGTGTGGATATAGCTCATATGCTTATCTGCTGAGATGTTGATATAGATTATATGCTTGTCTATCAAGTGTTGATATAGCTAGTATGCTTATCTATTGTGAAATGGGAAATGTTTCACTATCTCATGTAAATTGTTGGCCGTGTTCTCGAGTCGAAGTTATGAATTGTGAACTTGATAAGAAATGGAAAATGAAATGAAACACTGACACTTGTGTCATGTAATGAAAGTGGTGTATGAATTAGTTTAAGAGAGTCAAACATTTATAAATTGTTAATGTCTTAGTTATCGCTCATATTGTGTTTAGCATATCCTCATCGGGCTGGCTCACCCTATATGGGACATCACTTTCAGTGTGTAGCATGCCACCTCCAAGGATGTAGCTTGGGAGGCTTGGGACTATTGGACCGTTTTGTGTTTTGGTTGTATTACATGTATATCCAGCCAAGGGCTTTCTTTGTATAGAGCTAGTGCTCCCTTTTTGTAACAAAGTGTTGACTTGGAAAGTTGTAAGCCTTTAGGGCATTTACTTTTGTTGTCAACATGTAATACATTTTGTAAGGATTACTCTGATGGAATACAATTATGCTTTATCTTCTTATGTCTAAGCACGCTATTGCCGGTTGATTTATAGGTTTATTTTTGAGGGTGTTATAGGGAAAATGCTGGGGTTTCTGATTACACAGAGAGGTATCGAAGTCGACCCTTCCAAAATCAAGGCCATCTTAAAAATGCCACCACCAAGGACTGAAAAAGAGGTGCGAGACTTTCTGGGTAAAGTGCAATTCATAAGACAGTTTATCTCAAAATTAACCTTGACTTGTGAACCACTTTTTGGTCTCCTGAAGAAAGGAAAGAAGCTCCAATGGGATGGCCGATGCCAAGCTACTTTTGAACAGATCAAGGAATACTTACAGAACCCACCCGTGTTGTCATCGCCTGAGCCAAGGAAACCGTTGATTTTGTATCTTTCAGTAACTGAGACTACAATGGGTTGCATGCTCGCACAAGAGTCTGAGGACAAGGTGGAGAGAGCTATCTACTATCTGAGCAAGAAGATGCTGGAGTATGAGACCCGCTACACACCGTTGGAAAAGGCTTGCTTAGCCTTGGTATGGGCTACCAGAAGCTGGCACTACCGTTAGCTCACTCAGAACGTTGGTTTCAAGATTAGATCCCATCAAATATCTCTTCGAGAAACCGCACTTACGTAGGCTAGCTCGTTGGTTGTCGTTGCTTTCAATTCGATCCAAAATATGTGACGCAAGAAGTCACCAAGGGAAGAGCGGTAGTGGAGTTCTTAGCCGATCATCCAGTGGAAGGAGGTGAAGTAGTTGAGTACTTATTCCAAGATGAGGCCATTTTGCATATCAAAGACAAAACTTGGACTATGTACTTTGATGGAGCGTCAAACCAATATGGGTATGGGGTAGGAGTGTTGCTAATAGCACCCGACAATTCCCGTATCCCTCTAGCCTTCAAACTCCGTTTCAAAGTCTCAAACAACGAAGCAAAATATGAAGCATGCATTGCTGGTTTAGAAGCAGCCTTGGAACTAGGGGCAAAACGGTTGGATGTCATCGGGGACTCGAACCTGGTTGTATCTCGCTTAAAGGAGATTGGAAAGTCAAAGAAGAAAAGATGATAATGTATCACCGCATCTTGGACTTGTTAATTCCTTGGTTTGAGAAACTAAACTTTGCTCATCTGTTAAGAGAGAACAATAGGTTCATGGATTCACTAGCAACTCTATCTTCCATGATAGACATCCTTTCGAGTCCTGATGCGTCCGATTATCATTGACTGTAAATTTGCACCACCACGAGTCGATTGTCGCTATAGATGAGGTTCAAGATGAGAACCCCTAGTACTACGATGTCCGAACTTAGAAAAAGAGGCGATCCACCAGGGCAAATGCCAAGGATAAAAGGCAATCAAGAATGGTCGCTTCACCATCATCTCGGGGGTAAATTGTACAAGAGAGGTCATCCGAATGCATAAATTGTGCGTTGATGCCGAAGAATCAAGCGCTTAATGGAGGCCATCCATGGAGGAGAGTGCGGAGCGATATAAATGGGGTAATGTTAGCCCGGAAGATCCTCGCACAAGATTACTACCGTCCACCATGGAGAAGGATTGTATCGCTTTTGTTCGACGATGCCACAAATGTCGATCCATGCAAACCGCATGCATATCCCGCTATCGGTTGCATAATATGACTTCACCATGACCATTTTCATTTGGGGAATCGATGTGATCGGCCGCCACTCAAGGGGTCGAATGGGCATGAGTTCATCCTGGTCATGATAGATTATTTTACAAAGTGGGTTGAAGCCCAATCTTATGCGGTGTTGAAGGCTTCACATGTTGCGAAGTTCATCAGAAACAACATCATATGTCGTTACGGGTCCCGAACGAGATCGTTTCAGACAATGGTTCCCACTTCAAGAAGGAAGTGATTGATTTGTTGGAAAAATACAATGTGGCTTTTCATAAGTCATCCACCTATCGGCCGCAAACCAACGGAGTAGTTGAGGCCGCCAACAAGAACATCAAACACATTCTGCAGAAGATGGTGGAAACCTACCAGGACTGGCCAGATAAGCTGCCATTTGCTTTGTGGGGTTACCGGACTTCAATTAGAACGTCTACTGGGGCGACTCCGCATTCATTAGTTTATGGGATGGAGGCCATTCTACCTATCGAGATTGAAGTTCTGTCATTGCAAGTACTGGCTGAGTGTTAGATAGTAGAAGTAGATTGGCAGAAGAGCAGATTTGAAGAACTCATGCTCTTTGACCAGCGAAGACTGAAAGCACTGTACCATGTTCAGGGTTACCAACGGAGAATCTCCAGGGCTTTTAACGAGAAGGTTAAGTCCAGAAATTTGAAAGAATGAGATTTGGTGCTCAAAGATAATCGGGCTCCCATCCACGACCTTGGGGGCAAGTTCAGACCCAATTGGACGGGTCCCTACATCATTAAGTCTATCCGCGGTGGGGCTATCGTTCTGATGGACCTAGATGGCCTAGAGTTCTCACAACCGATCAACATGGACAAGTTGAAGAAATATTACCCCTGAGAGGCTCGCTAGGCCGAAAACCTGAAAGGGCGACCTAGGCAAAAGTTAGAGCACAAAAAATTTGAAATTATAAAAACTGAGCTCGCAAGGTTGAAAACCCGCAAAGGGCGGCCTTGGCAAAAGTTAAAGCGTAAAAGGAAAGTGAAAATACCTGAGCGAACCTTAGCCTGAACTACGTAAGGCTTGATTCCCATCTTTGGGATACGTAGGCAACTTCATCCTGAAGTTCAGCCATAAACTTTTTCCTGATCAACTTTGTCCATTTGATCATCTCGGTCATCTTTGTCTATTCAACATTCAAGAGCTTTGGTTACGATCTCCTGCAAAGGTAATTCGTGACTAGGGGCAACATTCCAGTTGTTGGGATCCGAGGTTGTGCATCTTAGTGATAAATCTCAGGCATGTCCAGTTCTGATCCATATCGAAATTGGTTTTGAAAAGTTTTAATAAAAGTTGATTTTGTTCAAATTAATCTTTTTACAACTTAGACCATTTTTGGACCAAAGCGGAAATTTTCAAGACTCACAACCTTCAATTTTATTGATTTCAATACGTAGTCCTCTTGCTCTTGCATACAAATTGAAGTTGTTTTGGTTACATTCATAAAGAAAACTTGAAAGTACTAATAAAGCAATAAATCCAGTATAGCTAAGTCGTGTTCCGTGCCCTCCTAGAGCCGGTCAAGCTTCGACACCAAAGTGGGCCCAATCAGGCCTCTTCATTGAGCCAATCTATGCACTCATCGACAAAGTGCAACCGAAAGTGGAGCGGGGCCAGAGTTCTCTCATCCTCCATGCTGTGGCATACCGAGCAAGTTGCGCGCCTCGGACCGAGAATGCGCAGGTACTCCATCCTCTAGGGGCAAGCTCGATCATGGTCGAATCGCATCGAACCAGAAGGAAAGCAAAACACGCAAAGGCGCCGCATCAATCAATCAATCCCACCGCCGACATGCTATAGCTCATCGTCAGAATTGAGCCAAGGACAACGCCAAGCAATGCGGTCTGTGGACAAATGGCACATCTAGTCGAACCACCATCCCTCATCAAGGGCATCGACTAGGTGTCGTCGGAAGAAGTAGCCACGAGCCGAGTATGTTGGGCAAGAGTCCACAACCTATAACTTGTCCATCAACCACACCTGGGGAGGGATGAAAAATGAGAGATTAAAGAATAGAGAGGTGTACGTTGAGAGAAAAGCGAGAAAAGGGTTTTGTGAGAAAAACCGAGCCTGAGGACCGAGTGATGTGAGCAATATATATGTGAGATAGAGTGGGAAACATTACCTACAGCAGTAGTGGACTCCCCGCAAATCTGGTCGTCTCTCGGCGATGAAAAACATCCAAGCCCATCAATGTCTTGGCCAATGACGTGGTAATGCAGCTTTTGCCATCCCTTAAGCCTTGGGCAACTTCAATCAGACGAACGCTAGACGCGCTGAAGCCCGGGGCAAGCAAAATGTGGGATAGCATGCACAAGCAAAGGGCATGCTGCCGAAAACCGTGCCAATGATGGTCGCTGCGGTCACCGCATCGTAAAAGTGATGAATCAAACTCGATGTCCAAAGATTCCATCACGAATTAAAGACCGAAAGGCCGTGCATGGTAAGCCCACACATCCATCCTAAGGCTTGGGCGTACGAACGAAGCCGGGCAAGATTTCTTCATGCGCCGGACTCCATCAAAGCTTGGAAATCTTCGAAGGTGGGACACACCTCTTGCCCGCAAAAGCTAAAGACATGTGTTACCTGATTCCAAAACCTTGTTACGGCATGGAGAAAAGGAAGATGCGGCGGAGTGCGACTCAACGTGAATACTGCATTCAAGCAGAAGCCCCGGAAGTTCAACTTTTCCGAGCCATCTAAAGTAGCAATCCAAGCTGTGAGATTTTGGGTAAGAAACACCTCCATTTTGATGTAAAAATGAGATGGAATGAGAGAACCACGAGGCTGGAACCTCTTTAAAGGATAAGGCACTGTTTGGAGGACACTTGTCAAAAATCTAGAGGTCGCCAGGCCAACTAGTCGGCCGACCACTCTTTCTGGTCGGCCAGCCAACTTTTTAGGTCAGCTGACCACCCCATTGGTCTCCAAGGCAGAAAGCTGGTCGGCCAGCCCTCTTAGGTGGTCGGTCATGAAGAGAAACAGAGTTTTGGTCTTGTCCGAGCTTCTAGAAGAGAGCTCCTAGCATTTCCATGCGTTGGGAGTGTTGAAGGTCCGCGTTTACCTCTGTTTCGGATGCGCTCGCTGTTCGGTTTGTCCGAAATGTATTTACTTATCGAAGTTGTTATGAAGTCTTTGCTTATCGAGTTGTAATGCATTTGTTCATCGAGTTGTAAGTTTGTTTATTGAGTCGTCGAGTCTTGTACATTGAGTTGTTACCGCTTGTCAACATTGTTAAGTTTGCTTATCGAGTTGTAAACTTGCTAAGGTTTTGTTGTTTCTAGTAAGTTAGGTTGCTTAGTTTGTTGCGCTTGCTCACTACCTGACTTGGCAATATTCGATGCTCAATTTTCATTCAATCTCATTTTTGTGCAAAATGATGCGATGTGATGCTAAGAATACAAAATGTAACATTTTTTGAACAAAAAGCTGTTTCATTCCATCATAGCTTCTTTTTACAACATTTTACAACAAGGGTACAAGTGTTACAGAAAATAAACTGCCTAAGCTAATGTGCTACAACTATTAGTAAAAAGGAAAATAAAGCGGGAACATATGCATCGGTGCCATCAAGCTCAAGATCGAGAGGCTCTTCATCCTCTTCGCTAAAATGTCAGACCACCCCCATCAAAGACCATCATCCGAGTTGAGCCGCTATCCTCGCGATCCTCCCCAAAGATCACCTCTACTCGAACCGGAGCGAGTCCTCCTCTCTATCTCATGGATGTCTCCGATCGAGGATGCCTAGACTCCTCCTCGCTAGACTCCTCGTCATCTATGACGGGTGCTCAGGCCTACCTCATCTCATGAGACGAGTCCCTCTCAGCCTCGGAGAAGGCTTGATGGCCCACTGAAAGCAATGGCATCCAAAAAGAGGGCAATTTGAATACATTAGCCAATATGTATATCGATATCGATACAAGAAAGCTACATAGAATTGGTGCATGCAGATGGTAAATGAATGTGTGTGTGTCAAATGTGCTCTACATATGCAAATAACCAATGCAAAGGAAATGGTCAAATTTAGCATGTCATCAAGTATGATAAATGCAGGAAAACTGAAAAGTACCGAAACACCGTCGATGAATAGTCATGGTTTCAGACCATGCCCTCGAGCGAGGCCATCACTCCGAGCAACCCATCCATGTATTCGCCAAAAGGCTACAGATGCAAGTTCAAGTCATTAGTAAATGAATGAATGTCTAAATATATATATGAGCGATAAATGAAAGCTATAAAGCATACCAGTGGTGAGTCAGGGTCTCTGACATATCGGTGATCAGGCAGTGGAGGCTCTAGTGGAATTGGGTAAGATGTCCCGTATCGCTATCCCGTCACCACCGAGATCGGGCCACCCAACAGGCCGATAAGTCTGGGAATCGGGGAATCTGTTCGCCCCACTCCTTGATGTGTCGGCCCTACTAGTCGAAGGAACATCTGCAGCCCGGGCTCGAGCTGACGATGATGCACCAGCAGCCCTCCTCGTAGGAGTACAGATACCTATCAGTGGAGGCATCAAGTACGTATGGCGGGAGGTCGCGTACTCGCCCAGAACAAAGATAACATCATTACCCAATATAGCCATCTCAACCCCCTGGTGAGTGAGATCCTCAGTGGACCGCATGTCCTCTGGAGGTGCTGAGGGGATATCCTGATCAGGGTGGCCCAGCGTCTGACATAAAAAGCGATCTCCTAGAAACCAGGCCCTGCCAACTGGCCCCTCAAATAAGGTCCTATATCGAGAAGCAGACCATCCCCCAGGGAATTGGAAACGGATGTCTCCTTCCAAGGGCGCCTAGGGCTGCCAAGTGATTCATGGATAACCAGTGCATGAGCTGATTAGATATTGTAAATATGCAAGATGAATCAAAGCTGAAAACATGAAGAACTGAGAATTCTGAATTACCTCACGCTCAAGATCAGGTCAAAAACTACCGCAGGTAGGGCAGAGTCTCCCAAACCCTCGGCCGGCATCGACCCTCAAATACTTGAGAATAAGGGATCACAAGAGGCACCGCCACCTCAAGCTCCGGGGCTAGCGCCGAAAGTACGCCAGAAACCCATAGTCAGGAAAATAGGGTAGTGGCCATCAGAATACAGAATATACAGAAAATACAGAGTGCTGAGTGCAGAATGTGGAATACAGAGTGCAAAGTGTGCCGTGTGTACAGATGATGAAAAGCAGAAATGTAAATCAAGACGGTAGAAGGTACCTCCCAGGCTCTCTAGTAGCCGCCAACTATGTTTCGTCTACGGAGGTCGTGACTCATATAACAGTAGAGGGTAGCAAAGCCGACGCCACTCCAGTCATACTGGTTGACCAGTGACAGGTCAACCAAAGCACTGAGCAGATACAGTCCAATAGTGTTCCCCCTGTCGAAGAACAAAGTGGTCCTAAGGAGGAACATCAAGAAACCTCGAGCATCGCTTATCTCCTCAAGAGTCTCGGACGATTCTATACTTATATCGACGGGAACCAAGTGTATCCGACCGCTCAAGATCGGTCAATCGGGGCGAGCTCCCAACAGATAGATCCAGAAGCCTCCCACTCGCCCATATCCTCATCATAGGGGACCGGCCGACCGCCATATCAAGGCCAACAAGATCGCAAAGTCGAACGAGGTCATCGCCATATCCCTAGTCGAGAAGTGAAAAGAGTTGGTGGTGTCCCACCATCTCTCCACGAAAGTGCCACCATCAAGGTCCCGCCACAGGTAACGTGATAGCCCCGCCGCAGAAGGTCCAAACCCCGCCGCCCATGAGATGGCAAACGGTATCCGAAGTTCGTGATACCGCCCTCGTAACGACGAGCCATAACCTCGCCGAACGGAAGATACCGTGATTCAAAATGAACAGATGTATTCGGGCCGTAATGAAATATATAAGTCGCAGGCAAACGTAAAATGGGTCATGGTTCAGAATTCAAAAGTTTATACGCATGTTCAACTTTCAACAAGTGTGTGTTGCGTGGTTCACAATCGTAAAAATGGGTCATGGTTTCAAATTCAAAAGTTTGGGTGCATGTTCGCAATCGTAAAATGCGCCGCGTGTTCGTAAATTCAAAAGTTTGGGTCATGCGGTTCAACTTTCAACGAGTGTGTGCTACGTGTTCACAATCGTAAAATGGTCTCATGGTTCAAATTCAAAAGTTTGGGCTGCATGTTCAACTTTCAACAAGTGTGTGCATGTTCACAATTAGAAAATGGGTTATGGTTCAAAATTCAAAAGTTTGGGTCATGGTTCAACTTTCAACAAGTGTGTGTTGCATGTTCACAATCAAAAATGGGTCATGGTTCAGAATTCAAAAGTTTGGGTCAAGGTTCAACTTTCAACAAGTGTGTTCTCATGTGTTCACAATCGTAAAATGGGTCACAGATTCAGAATTCAAAAGTTTGGGTCATGGTTCAACTTTCAACAAGTGTGTGTCATGGTTGACAATCTAAAATGGGCCGATGTTCAGAAATTTGAAAGTTTGGGCTGCGTGTTCAACTTTCAACAAGTGTGTGCTGAGTGTTCACAATCAGAAAATGAGCTGCATGTTCAAAAATTCAGAAGTTTGGGCTCCGTGTGCACCTTTTAACAAGTGTGTGTAGTGTGTTCACAATCAAAAGTTCGAGCTGATGTTCAAAATGCAAAATATGCAAAGGTTGTAAGTCGATGCCAACTAAACAAAAATCAGGCCGTGAGTCAGGTGCTAAAATGAGCAAAGTATGGTCATATATCAGCCGTGTGTCGAATAGACCGGATGGAGCGTGCGAATGTGTTTAAAACAAGCAGATGAAATACATAGCAAAAGCATGAAATATGCAGAAAAGGCATAATACATTGCAGAGAATGTAAAAATGAAATACGTACCTCTCGTGCCTAGTGAAAGAGGTGAGACTCCGGCTCCAGTGGCAATAGATCCACGGGTGCTCGTCGGTCAAAGTCGGTAAAATGATAAAAAGTGGTCGGAGGTAAGACGTGCTCCTAAGGATGATACCTCTCGGATCAAAAGGGCGAACTCTGGGCAAGGACATGATGTCCGGCCACCTCAAGACCTAGAGAACCTCCACTGTGGGGAAAGTGATCGCCATCCAAGAAATCTGCAAAAAAGAGCAAAAATGAGCAGAAATGAGCGAAATGAGCCAAAATGGAAAAAAGTCAACAAAAGTCAACTCTCGGGAAATGAAAAAGTGAACAAAAGTCAACTCCCGAGAAAATGTCCCAAATTTTGAGACAAACATACCTCAAGTGGCGGAAATGGAGAAAGAAGCTCCGAAATCAAATTCTAATCTGTTCAAAGTGAAGAAAATTGAAAGTTTTTGCGAAACAACTTTGCGTGGGGCATTGGAAAACGCGTATAAAGTGCAGATCTGAGGGGGGAAAATGGTCTAGGAAGCAAGAGGAGCTAATTTCAGCCTTGGGGTTGTGAACAACAGTGAGTTGGACAAGAGGATTTAAAGAGCCGAGCATAAAAGGACAAAAATGCCCCTGTTTTGGTAAAGTGGTCGGCTGACCAGGTTTTTTGGCAGACCGACCACCCCCTAGGGAACTACTGGTCGGTGGCCCTTGTTGGTGGTCGGTGGCACTCCTGAGTGGTCTCCAAGGTCTCTTTGTTCTCCCTGCAAATTTTGGTGGTGATCAGAGTCCTCGACTCTCGGGAAAGTACAAGGAGAGTGCACTTTGAGCGAAAATGCCTCCGCAGAACTTCAAATCCAATCTTCAACGTGTGGCTCATTGTTACCGCCAAGATCAAGGTGTATTCTTTTTAGTACGCTAGACCCTCCGAGAGGTAAATCGGAGGTCGCTTGAATTTCTCTTCGAGGCTTGCACGCCCTGCTCAATGTTTTGTTTCAAACATGCTTTTGAAGTCGACTTATCCCGCATTGTTTTGCATGTCACTTGCATTATTATGCACATCGCCGCATTGTTGTGCACATTTCACCGGCATTGTCATGCCCCCACACTTAACTTATGCGTTGTCACGCGACGCTTTCTTGCATTGCGATGCACCATGTCTATCCAAGATTCGATATAGTGTTGAACATATGTTGCTAACTATGTTGTGCTGTTAAGTTTCTCTCTTTGTAGGCACGATATTGTATGTACAGCTTCATTCGAGGTCAATGCACTGTGACGATATTGTAGGTACGGTTCATTTGAAGTCAAAGCACCATACGAACCGGCAGTATTGTATCTTCTCCGTAGAGACATAGCGAGAATTGAATAATTCTCCGCATTCTTAAACTGCATGAAATAGAGTTTTGCTTTGCATTCTTGCTTAAAACTGTTGCATTTATTGTGAATATTTGCTTCATTACAGCTTGCTGCTTTGCGTGATCATGAGTTACATTCGGCCTACGGGCCCATCTCTTGTTTATCTCGCCTGTTAGTCTAAGTCTTCAGTCTTGTCAAAAATGGGTTGTCTCTAGGCTTTGACATTCACTCCCGTCACTTATGACTTTCGAGTTTCACAAAGAGGGCAAATCAGAGACACCCCATTTTTAACCGACCTTAAGACTCCTGGACATCATCGATTGAGCGCACGGTGATTGCGCATGTTGTGCTCGTTTTGAGGTTACTTGAGTCTCGACCGAGAGCCTTGACCGGACTTCGGACTCTTTTGTGCTTTGCCTCGATTTGTGAACCAAGTTCGCTTTCTTCCGAAGGGACGGAGAGGTCTCAGAGACCATCTCTCAAAGGGTCAGAGGGCTACCTTTCATGGTCGAGACCACTATTCCCGCTTTGGAGACCGGGTTTTGAGCCGGCCATGCGCCTCGGTTCGGATCGCTAACTTTCTCCGCTTGTTCGCTTTTTGGTACACACCTTGTTTCTCTCTCTAGAGGGACATCAGGTCGGAGACCACCTTCGTGGTCGCACGCCACTTTCGATGCACTCTGGCTGCACGCTTCGCCCCGACCCTCGCTTTTGCATCCGCTTTGGTTCATTTTTGGCATGGACCTTATTTTCATTGATTGAAAGGTGGTACAAGGGTAGGAGACCACCTTTTCTTCTTGGAGACCAGTTTTCCCGCCACCGCTTTTCTTGTCGATAACCGGTCTCCCTCATCTTTTGAGCCACATTTCGGGTCTCCCATACCACCACTATCTTGCATTCAAGGTGGAGACCACCAATCGTGGTCGCCACCACCTTTCATCGCCTTCAACTTGAACTGGTCGGCCGACCAGGGGAAGTGGTCTGCCAACCACCTGAACTGGTCGGCCAGCTCTCTGCAGTCTTGTCTCAGTGAGTTGGTTCCAGTTGTGCCAGCTGGAGGGCACAAACTGGATCCTCCATGCCCTTGGTTTGAAGCTTCTAGGAGAATCTTTGGACACTTTGTTGTATAAAGGAAGGGCTCCCCTTCCTTGTAGAGGGTTCTGAAATTAGTCTAAGGCATACATATATCTCTCTTTGTATCTCTACACTTAGGCTTAAAAAGAGTGAGTTTCTTGGCCCCTTTGCACACCACTTCATAGACACACACTTCCACCCTTGCTTGGAGGTTCTTGGAGCTTGTTTTCAGAGGTTGAGGGCTGCATTTTTGGTCCAGAAGTTGCTGGAGTTTTTTAGCTTCAAGGGTAACACACTATCCCCCCTTTTAAGCTTTATTTTGCTTCATCTCTTAGCTATACTTTCAGGCATTTTTGAGCTTCAGTGTTAACTGAAAAAATTCTTATTTTGAGGTCCTTATCATGTTTGCTTAAGATCATTTTTCTGTTAGGGGTCATCTACCCCCCTGCATGCTTGTTTTCACCTTGTTTTGAGCCATGCACTTAAGCCTTTGCATTGGCCTTTATTTGGCTCTCGAGCCACGTAAATCCAATGGATTTTCAGTGGCTAGCATGCTATTTTGAGTGTTAAAATCGAGAGGGGTGACCTCTCTCTCCTTGTTTTGTTTTCTAGCATATTTGGCCTAACAAAGGAGCCCTTACTTGCATGCTTCCTAAGCTTGGTTCAAGCCTTTTTCAGTGAGTTTTAGGACCTACATAAGCTCTGTCCAGAGCTGGTTTGCCATATTGGGTGTCCATCTTGCATGTGTAGAACAACCCTCTTCATAGCATATCAAAGGAGCATATGTTTGTGTCATTTGGAGGCCGATTTCAGGCACTTTTTGGTGACTTTTGGGACCTTCCTAGCCTCTATCCATGGCTGGTTTGGTCCCCATTTGCTTGCCTCTTGCATGTGTAGAGCAATCCCTTTCATGGCTCATCAAAGGACCACCTCATTCTTGCATGCATGGACCATGTTTCAGTGAGTTTTTGGGCTTTATTTGGCATGTCATACCTCTGAATTTTACTGGTTTAGTGGCCTCTTGAATGCTTTGTATACTTGTAGTGTAAACCCTCTTCACTAGCTTGTATTACATGTTGTTTTGGCCCTTGATTCTAGCACTTTTTGGCCATGCCCTAAACTGATGTTGTGCATGTTTTGGACTGCCTTAGCTCTATTTTCATGTTTCATGGTCGAATAATGCTTGCTATGCATAGTTGTAGTGTAATACCCATGCCTAGCTTTGAGTTTTGAAGCTTCTTGTATGCTTGAATGGTGGTGTTTCCATGTTTTGCGGTCATTGAGCATGTCATTTCAGATCCTATACTTGTTCCATATGCCTATGTTTTCCACTCTTTAAATATGTTTGAGAGTCGTGCTTAAATACCTCATTTATAGGCCATTGCATGAGCTCCATTTCCATGCCTTTCAAGCCATCATTTTAGTCCATTTTCCTACTATTTTGGGCCTGCATAGGGATTGTTTGGGGCTAGATTGGTAATTTGTTCATTGCTTTGCATACCTCTAGGGTAATGCGCTTCACTAGTTTCGGTATTTGAGCCTTCTAGCATGCATTGTGTGAGCTATTTGCATGATTTGAAGCCACTTTATATGTCATTTCAGAGCTGGAGAATGTGTGATTGTATGCCATGTTTTATCCCTTGCCATGCCTTAGTAGAGTTGCACTTTGTGCCTTAGGTTTGGTCCCTCGCATTGTGCATGTTTGCATAAGTGTTGTTGCCTTAATTTCATCATGTTTGGCCACTGATTTGGGTGTGGCTGAGGCTCACCTATCTTGGTTTAAGTCCATCTTGCATTGTATATGTCATTTAGTCCATGTTGTTGCATGATTGACCATTGCATTGTGTATGCCTTGATCATTTCATTGTTAGTCTCTCACGCAGTGCATTGCGATGCCATCTAGTTTTCGTGGTGCATTGAGTATGCCATTGATTATTCCATAGCATTGTGTATGCTAGTAGCGTGTTTGCATATCATCATCTCGCATGTTTGCATCATTTAGTGGCATTATGTTTAGGTTGCATATTAGAGTTGCATTCGCATGCCATGTGTATTGCATTGTGTTTGGAGTAGGGTTTAGCCCAAACACGGAACGAAAGTGACGCTTCTAAGTGATCTAAACGCGTCTCGATTCTCGATCGCCGACATCTCGGATTACCCATGATGGAGTTTAGGCCTTGTTATGTTTATATGTGCATTCATTTTACATCGAGTCGTGCAACCCGACTCCTCGGCCATCATGCATTGAGATGCGTGATTGGTGACACGAGGATCGAGGATCATATTCCCTAGAGCCTATGCAATGAAGGGGAGAGTGGTCATGCACACATATGTTGAAAATACTTTGCCATGCCCCTTTCTCACTCTCTGTTGCAGCAAACAGGAAACCAGCAGCAAAAACAAGTCAGCAGCCTTTTGGAGCTTTGTACAATGTTCCAGAACCAGTTGCAAACAGAGGCAAATTGGGGCATCGCGATGGATTTCCCGACAAGGCGACTCAAGCATGCATGCATCCTTCATCATTCCGAGCAGAGCTGAGGCAGTCCATTTCATGTAGCATTGCATGCTAGTTTTTTTTGCTTTCTTCGTTAATTTGTTAATTAATGTTGTGTAATAATTAGCTGTAATTCGTTATTCATTTTGGTTGTGTAATATTTATTCAGACCCTTCGAGGAGGGCAATGATGTAATAAGTGTGAGTGTGTGTGTGATGCATGTCTTCTAACCCCACATCTTTCTCCCTTTTATTTACCAAATTTTATGATGGTTAGATTAGGGCACGCTTCAATTAGCATACTTATACTCGCATGTTTGCATTCATTCATCGCCTTTGTATGCACCAGGCTCGACGATCATACTAACCGCATTGTATTTCAATTCCGAGTTGAATACGGTATCGCTTGTTGCATTTCATATGCCATTTTAGAATAGCCGAGCCTATCTTAGTTGCATTTTTACATGTGTTGCATTAGGCATTTCAAAGATAGTTAGGATCATGCGCTGATTTCTAACATAGCTTTTGTTTTGGCTCTGAGTACTCGGTAAGTGTTTATGCTTTAGCATCCTTGCATGTGTATGAGTGATCGCCATGATAGCATGCTTACCATGAGGCTAACTACTTATGTGATATAATCGTCAATGCCTCGGTGAATGTTGAGTTATTTGAATTGGAACAATTCATCGATTATGAGTTTTAAGCCCACTTGAGAGTGGCAAAATCATGTTTTCCTAAGCCCACCTGAGGGTGGCAAATCCACGTCTTAGCCTACTTAAGTAGTAGCACCTTCAAACCATTTTCAAACAAACATAAAATGTTTTGTTCCAATTCAAGCTTAACCATTTAGACTTGTATGCTATGCGCATCACATAGTAATTCTAGGCTATTAACCGGAATAAGATCACATAATGTTTTCAAAACTAGATATCATGGTTAGTAGAGGCCGATCTTTGATCGGCCGAGCGGGGGTCGTCACGAACTGACCTTCCCCAATCGCACTAAGTTCCCGAGCCGAGGCAACTTTGGTGATGACGGATACGCGGCCTTAGGCACGAGTCGTGGTTTCCTAAATTCCCAAAACAAAATATTTAGGTAGCGACTCAGATTCAGCAAAGCACCATGTTTGGCACTTCTTTCTAAAAATCAATTTTCAAAACGATTTGCGGATTTAGACTCTTTGGTGATTTATCGATCTTGCATTGCACTTTATGCAGATTAGATTCGTAACCGTGACATTTGAGTCTCGAATCGCAGAAGCCCAATGAATGTAATGGGATTCCTCCTAACGCTCGGGACGCCTACACATTGATTCTCGCTCTTCATGTAGTAGAATCCTGATGAATTACTTAGAAATGTCGGGCCCACTTCAAACCCACCATTCACCAAAGATGTTGTCTACAAAATATGTATTGAAGGCTTAGCAATGACTAAATATGAAGTTGACTGTGTTTTGATTTTGACATCTTTTAAATCGAGTGTAGACTATGTAAAAAATTCTTCAGACCTGGAACTATCCCTATCTACAATTTAAAATGCCTGACAGTGCTTGAGACAACTTTTTCTTCAAATTTTAATTTTGAGCTGTCAATTTAAAAATTAAAAGAACCAATTGGAGGGCAATGCTTGGGTTGGGATGTCAAAATAGGTGTTACTTTACTGGCATCATAAACTAGTATATATATAAATTAATATATATATATATAAGAACCGCTTAATTGCTTCATATTCGTCTTTTCTTTTTGATTTTATCCTTTCATTTTGAATGATTTATTAATGGTGGCCTATATATTGAATGAAGATTTTTTCGTGGTGATACAAACATTCTCAGTCAATTATACAATAGGTTTTTTGTGTAATTACGAATATTCTTGGTTAATCATGAAATGATTTTTTCATAATTACGCAAACATTCTTGATCAATTATGCAATATAAATCTTTTATTTTTAACAAATACACCCATAAGATTTGTTTAAAATATGAATCGTCTTATAATATTAGAAATTACAACTACCGCTTGTTATAAATTTTCATTTAACACAACGCCAGAAAAAAAAAATCTTCTATACAATAATAAATTATCAAAATTGTTTATTAAAAATATTTCATATCATGAAAAATTGTTAATTGACTTAATGATTTATTTATCAACAAAATGGTTAACTGAAAAATATTTTTCATGTCATTAAAAATTGTTAATTTACTTAATGATTTACTTATTAATAAAATTGATCATTTGTTATGCAAGTATGATTTATGTATTAATAAAATTAGTGATATATATATATATATATATATTCTTTTGCTTCTTAATAGTTCAGTGAATTATCTTAATAGGTTTTTTTAGATGAGATAATTTTATTAGTATTTGTTTTATATTTATCTATTGAGAAAAATTACACACCAAATTATTATTATTATTATTATTATTATTATTATTATTATTATTATTATTATTATTATAAATTCGGAAGAAATGTTAAATACTCATAAATTTACCTTAAATGATATGATAATAAAATTGGAATCTACATCATTGGGTGTATAGCAAATCAAAAAATGATACGTATCATACCACATAATTCTATTATATATCTAATGATTTATTCTATTCAATTTCATAGAACAATATTTTAATTTTTAAAAATTTATCAAAATACAAAACTTAAATATAATGTAATAATAGCATGTGCCTTGCATGAGCCTTCTTAAACTAGTATATGTATAAGAATCACTTGGGCTCATATTTTTTCCCCGATTTCGCTCTCTGAGTTGGAATTGTATTTTTAGTTTTTTATTTTGCCCTTTTATTTCATATTATTTCTCAATATTAGTGGTTACTAATTTGGATGAAGGTTTTTTCATAATTATGTAAAAAACGAGTCATTATAAAACATAAATATTTTGATTTTGAATAAATTACAAATACACCTCTAAGATTTTCTTTCCTATTTTGCCTTTAACTTGTTTTTGAAATTGCTATTTTGTCTATTAATTTGATTGGTAAAACAATTTGGGTGGCCGCCTAAGAAATTATGTAATAAATATGCTCATGAAAGTGGGGCTTTCTATGAGAACAAGGCTTATTCTCAAATATGCTCATGAAAACTGGATTAGCACAAGGTCAGAATGTGCTAGCTATTAAAGTTCATGTCAACACCTAGATTATTATGTGTGAGCAAGAATTTTTATTTCCCCTAAGTAGTCATAGTTCAAGTCTAAGACCACTACTGACTCTAGAGTAGAGGTTGTTGTTTTACTAATGAAGGTTCAATGCAGAGCACACCTTCATGATGCATATTAGTCTACCTTTGTTTGATAATCTCTCTTATCCTTGTTGATATTAAAATGAGTGGGGGATTGTTGGACTATTTTAATATCTTTTATTTATTTATATATATATTTTTATTCATGAATCTTTTTTTGTTTTATTCATGAATCTTATCTTGTTCATGAATGAAGTTCAATTAGAATTCATGAACTTGGTGGTGAGTTATTATTTGGAGTCTCTCCTTTTCTCTTGTTTAATGATTATTATTTCTTGGTGTAATTTGCAAGGTCCTATTGGCCTATAAATAGTTCTTCTCATCTACTCTTTTCTATACCAACACATCAACTATTTTCTATACAAGAGAAATTACTAGCAAAGAAGGGTGTTTTTCTTGGTAGAGCTTTGGGTTCACCATCTTGTGTAGAGTTTGTCCGAACCATACGACAAGTGGTCGGCTGTTGTATCCTCGGAGGGACAAGTCATAGTTTTGTGATCTGCATCGGTATTTGGGTTCTTTCTACCGCAATGAGCTTGATCTCCTTAAAGAAAACGAGATATCTGTGCCTCAACCTGATCTATTTGTATCTCTTTTTCTTTGCATCATTTATCAATACAATATAATTTTTTCTGGTATTTTTACCAACAATATATGCTTCCTCTATGTTAAATTTTTAACTCCGCTACTATAATCAAGTTCTCTCTCTCTAGGAATAGGAAAGCAACCACAGCACAACTCAGATTATTTTGCACTTCATAAAAGGAGAGGTGAATAATCAACGTTTTCATCTTTTACTTTTCTCTTATCTTTTTCTTCTTCCTTTTCCCTATGCTCAGAGTTGAAGAACTTGGAAATCACCTTTGGTCGTTGAATTATGTTTGTGGCCCTCAAACATTTTTTTTTTATGGTATTAACTAGGATGATATTATTGATAAGATTGTGAGAGATAAGTTATATAATGAAATTAGATGAGATAAAGGATTAGATATATATAGAATTATAAAAATAAGTTATATGGTAACTCTTCTCCCATATAAATTAAAAATGAAAGTTAATTGAAAGTCGATAGAGGTAGAAGATTGAAAGTTAATTCATCTAGGATAACTTACACCATAAGATAAGTAGATGGGATAAAGAGATTGATAGAGGTAGTGTGGTATATGTTATCGTTATAATAAGATGCAAAAAAGACACAATTATTTTAAATTGTTAACTCAAGGTGCAAAATAGTCCGTAAATGCCTAATACCTTCAATACCATAATTCCTACATATCCTATCAATTTTTTTTTTTTCCATTTTATCTCTCATACTAATATTAAAATTATTCAAAATTTTATTCAAAAGTTTACAATGAATCTAAATATTTTTTCTTTAAACTTATATCGCATCGTAAATTCACATAAACAATGGTACTAACGATAGACCATTCCCCATAATTTAGCTTCAGAGTGGACAACTACCTTAAAAAAAAAAAAAAAAAAAAAAATTAAAAGTGGATAACACTATATTGTTGACAATTTTAATCATATAAAGTCAAAATATTTTGTTGAATTTTCTAAATTTATTTATGAAATGTTTTTAAAAATAGTTCGGTAAAAAAATAAAATAATATTCACTATTTTATATGATTCTCTCTTTTTTGGATCGGAAATAATTTTTGAAAAAAAATTATATTGATGTTTATCAAACTAAATTCTAATTTTTCAAAATAAAAATTTATTGAAAACTCGGTCGTTTGACAACTGACTTTTTAAAAACTTTTTTGTTAATAAAAATAAAAATCAAAAAAATTATTTACCATCAACTTAAAAACTCTTCACATTGTCAACGGTCGAGTCTGCCCGCTTTGGGTCACGACCAATTTATACTCTTATTAATGTGAATGTTAATATGTCAATGTGAATATTCACATTGTCAACAGGCCGGGCCGGGCCCGCCCCGGGCCGCCCACGGGCCGTGGGCGGGTTTTGGGCAGCCACGAGGCGCGGGCTAATTTTACACTTATATCAATGTGAATGTTAACATATCAATGTGAATATTCACATTATCAACAGGCTAGGCCAATTTTACATTCCTACCAATGTGAATTTTAAAATATGAATGTTCACATCATAAAATTGCTAATCGTTCAAAAAATATTTATAAGGGTATCAAAATTAAATATAAGGGCATAAGTGTTCAAGAAAATAGTGTAAATCAAGAAAAAGGACTTTATGGAATAAAACTATACATACATGGGGCTAAATGGGTTAAAAAATTCCTTCATGGACTTCTTGGGTTAAAACACTTCTAAATGGGATTTATCAATAAAAATCCCATAAATGGATAATCAACATGGTTGATTCTCTGCTTTCTTCCTAATATTTTTCTTTATAAACCAACCACTTTCTACATTCTCCCAAATTCAAAGACAAATAGCAGAGCAATTAAAAGAAAGAGAGAGAGTGAACAACTACTACTAGGCATAATGGGCGAGTGAGAGCACCCAAAGCTCCTCCAATGGCGAAGTGGGACTCAAGAAGACAAAGGCTTTCATGGTCATTGCAGGTGGGTGGTTCTTGTGGGTCTGCCTAGCTATGCTAGCATCATCATCCTGCTCAAGAACAAAAGGGTAACAAGAAACGATGGTAGCACCAAGATCGAGGGGCCTCTCATATCCCTAGGAAAGATTTTGAGAATGACCCAAATTAGTTATTTCCGCAACCATCGCCTTAAGAGTGGAAGATGAACAACTTGGTCTTATGGGCTTTGACAGAATTGGGTTTCTTTTTGTTGTTCTTTTTGAAGCTAGTCAGGTTCGATCCTGCTGGTCTAATAACAAGAATATGTATATATAGTTTTGGTTTTGGCATGTTGGCCAAGCATCTTTTATTTTTAAATATTGTGTCTTCTTATGTTGTAATGCAAAATCAATCCCTAAGCTAAATTATGTGAAAATCTTTCCTGTGGATGAATCTTCATTTTTGAATCAATATGTTTGATTGGGTGATTTGACAATGAAAAACCAAAAAAAGTAACCTGTGTTTCCTATATCCGCGCCAATTCCTTCCACTTCCTCCGTCAGACTCCATCAAATTCCCACCCATGTTCCCCACCGCCGACAATTCCTTGACTTCTCATCGATAGTTCATCGACTCGCTCCCATCTCTTTCTCGCTTTCTCAAGATCACCTCACATAGTTCATCACCGAAATCACTTTCTCTCGCTTGATTATGGCCCATTTTAAAAAATTGAGTTTTTTTTTGTTTTCGAGTATTTTATTTCCAATCGTATTTTTTAATATTTTAAATAATTTTTTTCTTTTTATTAGTTACATGTAATCTGATTACAATTAAAAAGTATAAAATTTATAAAAAAATCTTTTAAAAGTTATTACTCTAAAAAAAAAACCAAACCTAAATTTAGTATTTTTTGTATTTCTTGTATTTATTGCTTTTTTTTAATTATGGATTTCTTCACAAATTTTGTATTTTTAAGTACATCTTGATTATTTGTATCTAAAAAAATGATTAAAATATGAAAAAAATCCACCAAAACATAACATATACAAATTCAAGCTCAAAAATAATTTTTGAAAACTCAAAACTAAATAGGGTACACAACTTAGAGGTGAAGCAACTTCTTCCTCTTTTCCTTTTTCTTTTACTTTACTTTATGATTCTCTCAGAGATTAAGGATTTGAAGCGTAATGTGTGGACAGAAGTGCAAAAGAATGATTTCATAAATTCTTACTAAAATTTATTATCCAAACATAGTTTTAGGATAAATTATATCGATTTGGCTAATTAATAAATTATTATTAAATAGCAATTTTGGTAAAATTATACCACCTTTTTTTGCAATATAAATTTGATAATGTTTTATCTTTTTAGACGTGGTGGCACAAGAATAATGCGACAGAAAAGTATAAGCTAGTGGTATAGAGGATCTGAAGCCCTTTTCTTCATGGCAGAGGTTTTGCTTTATTTCTTTATTTCTTTGTGGATTGATTAAAGAATGGTACTGACGATAGTCATGTTCCACCATAGTTTAGTTTGCAACCATGCTAGAGACCTCGAGGATTCGAGGCTCCTGCCTTGAATCATTTTTTTTATTTTTATTTTTTTGCTATGTTAGTTGGTTTATTTATTTATTTATTTATTTGAATGGTGGTTATGTGTACCCTAAATCCTAAACCTTAAATTATAAATCCTAAATTGTAAATCATAAAATTCTAAACCTTAAACTCTAAACCCCAAGTCTTAAATCCTAAATGCTAAACCCTAAAATCCTAAACCCTAAACCTTAAACCCACTCCTACACATAACTAATTCTTGCAAAAAAATAAAACAATTTCGAGGCATTTGTGCCTCAACCCAATCTTTATTCTTTAGCTTGGTAGTGGATATCATTATTCATGTTGACCATTTTTATCATAAAAATTTTGGAAAAATTATAATTCAAGAGATAAGAAGAAAAAAATTACAAAATATGGGAGGTGCAACTTTGCACCCCAGTTATTTTTGAGTTGCACCCTAGAGTTTTTGAGTTACACCCACTATATTTTTGTAATTTTTTTCCATCTTATAAACTGAACAGTAATTTTTCCAAAATACTAAACATTGACTAAGAAATCATTGATTAGTGCTGCTACTTCTAACCTGCATTAGGAATAATCAATTAACTTTAAAAGGACCCAATCCTAATCCAAGAACTGCCCTAGTCTTATTTTTAATGTCCAAAATGTGTTAGTCATTAAACTAATAAAAATATATACAAAAATATCTAAAATTTAATTTGACTGCGATTCAAATTCACACCAAATTTAAATTAACAATATAAAATCTTAATATTTTTTCTAGTTACATAGAAATTGGCCTAACCACTTTCATCAATTATGGTGTCGCTTTTGCTTTCATAAAAAAAAAAATGACACTTTAAAAAGACTCAATGTCAATCCAAAATCAATAAATCTACTCACCCATAAAATGGGTAAAGAATTTGTCAAGAATGGGAATGTATGGGTGAGATTAGATGAGTGTAATGTAGGGTCCATGTGTACAATAAATCTTGATCACATACTGATGTCTTTTGGTAAAATTCGAGATAAAAATTATATATATGTAGCATTATTGACCTCGTTTATAATGTCTAGATTTATATTTGTTTTATATATATATAATAGCGTATGCCCGTATCTGAAGACACGATATAAATAATGTTGAGAATAAAATATAAGTATATGTGAGTGTACTTTTTTTTTACTTTCCCACAAAAACACGTGTCAACACCGGATATTGCCGGTTCACTATCCGTCATCGACGCGACGGCTAATCTCACCAAACCCCTTGCTTCGTTTGGAAAGTTGGATTGATTTTAAAGTTTTTTTTTATTTTTTTATTTTTGGTTATTTTAGTATAGATTAAAAAATTTGTTTGAGTTGTTTTTTAAAATTTTTATGAGAGAAAAAATTATGATTTAAATATGATATTTTATTTTATTAAATTTTATTTTATTTTATTTTTTATGACTAATTTAATCCCAAAAAAAAAACCCGACCCAATTATCAAAAAATCAACCCAGAAAAACTGCCACCTCCTCTCTCTCTCTCTATCACTACCACATTCTCGCCATCCTCTATTTTCTAAAAAATACAAACAAATACATGTGTGTGTATATATATATATGTATATAATAAATAGAATAGAGGAGGAGCAGAGAGATGAAGGGATCCCTAGAGATTTTTCCCCAAAGCCCACAACAAAGCCTGCTTGATTTGTGCAGAGAGAGAGAGAGAGAGAGAGAGAGAGTAACAGCCACACAAATATGTGCTGATATATATACATTCGAGTCCCCCTCTTTCTTCTTCTTCTTCTTCTTCTGCACTTTTTTACCTCAGCAAATGGGCAATGCTTGAGATCATCAATCTGCATTTTTAAAGTAGAAAATTCAACTCTAACCAGTGATATTTAACCAAATATAAAAACCTATATCACAATTTGAACATACACATACTATATACTAACTATTAAAAAAATAAATAACTTATACATCTATATACAAAACCTATTATTAATCAATCAATAAAAATTAAAACCCAAAAAACAAATATTTAAAAAAAGAAACAACCTTATGAGTTCAACAGACAGATTCAGATCTTGTCATTGTTCTCTTCAAACCCTCTCGCACACAATAAAAACATCATTTGACAAATTTCAAAAAAAAAAACTCGAGACTTTATACACAAAGACACGCACCTAAAATGACAAAGGCAATTAGAGGGTCTTCCATTAGATCCGATGGTGCAAACGCTGGTGTGGCGAAGTGGTGGTGAGCAAGACTTCCATGTCATTTTGAACTCTTCGGTGGCTTCACATCGCTGAGGTGATAAAGAGTGAAGTCGATGGGCCCCACCGCCATGTGCGGTGGTGCAAAACTCGTCGCTTTGAGAGGGAAACGATAAATACGGTGAAGATCACCCACTACCATCACGGATGAACTTGGTGAAATCATCGATTGTCTCAGATGTCAGAAAGCATGAGGAGTGTGTCAGAGCTATGGATCTCACGACCGGGTGGTGGTGGATGTAGATCTAAAAGCTTACAACACCTAAAACAAAGGGCACCATTGAGCTGTTGGAGAGAGATGTACCGTGGGAAGTAAGGTTATGAGAGAGAGAGATAGATGGAGAGAGAGAGAGAGAGAGAGAGAGAGAGAGAGAGAGAGAGAGTTTGATTAGCATAGATCTCTTCTCAGAGAGGTGGGTGTGTGTTTTTGAAGTAAGGTGAGACAGATCAAAGATGCATTTGAAAGTTGGGGTAGAGTGAAAAAAGGTTATCATCTCTACCATCCATCTTTTAAGGTAAATGAATCTTAACCATTCAAATGTTCTAGTAGGACAAATGTATGTAGGATAAATTCAAAAACATTCTTGCTTTATTATATACTAGTGTATGCTCGCGTTCAAGGCACGGTAAATAATGCTACGATTAAAATATAATTATAATTCCAACACTATTTAATAAATTATAAATTAAAACATAAATAATATAAAATAAAACTAAAAAGATAGATGAAACATGGCATTCAAATTAACCTCTAATGAACATAAATCATCAAAGCACCATAATAGATAAACATAAGTCAAACTAATTCACAATAAAAAAAATAATAATAAAAAAAAAAGGAAAAATCCCAAATAAACCCAAATCTATAAATAAAGTAAAAAAATTAAATATGAGGAAGAAAAATGAAAACTTGGAATAAGAACCAACGCCATAGATGCACCCAATTTGAAGTCTTGAATGGTGAAATTTCTTGGGGTGCCCTAAATGCAAAGCTCTTAGATCCGGGTATGTTCCTTCATTGGAAGAATTGCTCTCAATCCTCAACTTTGAATCAAAATCCTTCTCCATATTAGCAAGAGCTCTGCATCTAATAATGCTCACTCTAAAATTCCTATTTTTAATATATAAAAATAGATACATATATACATATAGTTTTTTCTGCTTATAAAATAGATATATATATATATATATAATTCCCTATTTAATATATAAAATAGATACATATAAAATTCCCTATTTAATATATAAAAATAAATACATTTCTCTCTCTCTCTCTCTCTCTAAAAATAGCACACACTTTCTCTAGAAATCTTGGAAGAAGAAAACAGAGCGTAAGATTAGCAAAGCCATGGTATCGATTGTCTTTCCTTCTTTGAACAAATTGATAACGCCACCACACCACCATTTGAAACATCATTGAGGTTGTGGCTAGGAGAGAGGAAGGAGGACAGAATAAGGTGTTCACGCTTAGGTTTCCAAGTGAATATTGTTGTTGTTGTTGTTACCCAGATCATCAATAAAGATTTTTCTTTGCCGATAAAAAAAAAAAAGATCACCTAATTCAGATGCGTATGTATTAGGGTTAGTGTTGGTCATGGTTGGGTTGGGTATGCCGTGGGTCTTGCAAAGGTTTGATGACGAAGATATTCTTCGAGTCTCTTCTTCTAGCTTTTTCGTTCTCATAATTAGGGTTAGTGTTGGTCGTGGTTTGATTTAGAGGTGGGTCTCGATATAACGATCCCGCTTTACCCTTGTTGTACAATGATCCAAAATGTGTCCGTGGATGGTAGTAGTTGATTATTATCTTTTACATCCTTTCCTACATCGTATTTGAGTTATAGGATGTGTTGGGCAGGTTTGTTACAGGTTGGTTGTGTTTGGGAACCAAGTGTTGCTGCCCAGATTTCTGGACCTTCGCTCGAGCGAGGAGTTGGTCGCTCGAGCGAGAGTTGAGTTTGTGTCTGGTGGCTCGAGCCAGTCTTCGCCGAGCGCAAGGTGCCTCATCTCAACTCGAGAGCAGAGTTTTGGCCTGCGAAGCTTTCCTTCACCCGAGCGAGACCTGTGTTTTAGATCATTCGCCGAGCTGTGGTTTCTTCGCCGAGCTTAATGATAGTGTCTGCATCGACCTCAACATCAGATTTTTGGCTCGAGCGAGCTTTCCTTCGCCCGATCGGTTGTTCTTTGCTCTAGCGAACATTTCTTCGCTCGAGCGTGCATTTTGTTTTCTGGCTCGAGCGAGACCTTTTTGGCTCGAGCGAGGGTTTTCTGTGTCTGGTCGCTCGAGCGACCAAGTCTTCGCTCGAGCGAGCCTGTTTATATCAGTTAGCAGCAGCCGTGATGAACATCACTTTTTCTTTCCTTTTTCATTTTGAATCCCTAAATCCGAGACCCTCTCTCTCTAGACTTTCCTTCTCTCTAAGAAATCATCTCTTTCTAGTGTGAATCTACCCTAAGTGCTTTGTTAAAAAGATAGAGGGTGTTGAGAGCTTAGATTTAATCTGAAAAAGTTGGGATTTGGAGCACGTTGGATTTTGGCCTTCATCTCCTTTTTGGCTCAAACTTCGAGGTAGGGATACCCTACTCCTCTTTATGAGCTTTGTCTTTAAATTTTAGCATTTTGATATGTTTGGAGTTGTTGTGTAATTTTAAGAAAACTTTGGGCTTTTGTGTAATTTTCCTGGTTGGGGTTTTAATTATAATAAACCTAGATGCATGTTTGGCATAGAGAAATGGAATAAATGTTGAGCTATTGATGGAAATAGAACCCAAGGGTTGTAATGTTAATTATGGAAAATGCCCTAATTACATTGGTTAATTAATTTGTATAATTAATTGTGAGAAATGAGGGATTGATTTGGAAATGTTGAGATTGGGGATGTATGGGATTAAAGGGTGCAGTTGGATTATCAATCACTCACCTAGTTGAAATGTTGATTTTATATCCATTTATTGCTTTTATCTTCTCAGATAGAAATAATTGCTTTGGGCTATCGTAAGGAGGATAGTCTTGATTGTTGTAGACAATGCATGATGATTAGGCAAACTAAAACCAATCATTGGAATGTGTCATTGAGTATGACGTTGAAAGAATACATTAACTTTATGTATAGATTGATAATGTGTATAATAATTGTTTATATGCATTGTGTTGTATTGGAGGAGATAGGGATGTACTCCACGGTTTAGGGATGATAGTGGATGGACCTCTAAACCGGATGTTGTTTGGGAGGAGATAGGGATGGACTCCATAGATAGAGCTCATATGCTTATCTAGTGATGTGTTGACACAAATTTCATATGCTTGTCATTGGAAGTGTGATATTGCTCTTATGCATATCTATGGAAGTGTTGATATAGCTCATATGCTTATCTATTGATGTGTTGATATAGCTATTATGCTTATCTATTATGAAAATGGAAAAATGCTTAATATGAGTTACTGTCTCATATAAGTTGTTGGCCAGGTTCTGAGCCATAGTGATGAATTGAGAATAGTAAAGAAATGGGAAATGAAAAGTAACATGAACTTGTATGTCATGGAACTGTAATGTAAAGCAAGTAATTGAATTCAGTGTTGGCCATTTATCAACTGCTAATCTTTTAGTCACTGTTCATAGTTGGTTTAGTGTATCTCTACTGGGCTGTGGCTCACCCTATATGGGAATAACATTTTCAGGTACAGGTAGCATGCCACCTCCAAGGACATAGCTTGGGAGGCTAGAGGCGGGTAGACTTTTGTTGTTTATTTCCTTTTGATGTATTACATGTATATTCAAGCCAAGGGCTTAATGTGTAAATGAGTTAGCACTCTCTTTTTTGTAACCAAGTGTTAACTTTGAAAGCTGTAAGCCCGTAGGGCATTTTGCTTTTGTTGTTCACATGTAATACTTTTGTAATGGAACACTCTGATGAATAGAAGAATATGGATCTTTTGTATATAAGGGCAGGTTTATATTGTTGGGTTTAATGTCATTATTTTGAGGGCGTTACACTGGAAGTGTATTTGGAGAGGAACAAATGGTGGTTTTCTTGCTCAAACAACTATCCATTTTAGACGGAAAAAGAGATGGCGAATTACAGAGAAGAATGAGATGGAAATGAAGGGAAATGAGAGAGAGAAACATGTGTTTTTCGTGGTTCTGTTCAAGAAGAATAAAGAGAGAGAGAGAGAGAGAGATAAAGAGGGAATGAGAAGGAGACGTGGTAGAGAGGGAAGGTGGGGAGACGTGGGTAGGTGAAAAGCTTAGAAAGAAATGTTTGGACGGGAACTATAATTGATCTGAACCATTAATATAAATGTAAGATTCATCTTAGTCGTTTCAAACTAAATGTATCTCTCGATACATTTTATATATTTTCAAAATTGCTCGCTTATTATATATATATATATATATATAAGCAAATATTGGTTTTTATACACTACAACAAAATTAACTATTTATGGCATCATATTTCTGGCATGCATCGAATGCATGTTGTAGTTAGCACATTCTACATCATTTTTTTTTTGCAAGCCGTTAATGTTTTTTCAACAACAACATACATATCATGTGTGTCGTTAATTTATATATTTATAGAATGCAAAAGTATGCCGTAAAAAATTTATGTTTTTACGACTTACAAAAATATGCCATAAAATATTTACACTTAAGATGACATACATTGCATTACATATTGTAAAATATTATAACTTTACACGACATGCTAATTAATATCGTGAAAACTTCAATCCAATTTTTTTATGATCTAAATTTTTTTAATACAAAAGTAATTTATAAACTTATACTTAAATCTTTTTGTCTAAAATTTTCTACTCTAGTTTTTTTTTTTTTTTTTTTAATTTTTATTTTATTTTATTTTTTTAGGGACAAACTTACATATCCAAACTTATACACCTTTACATTAAAAAAAATTTAAAAAAAAATATTTTAATACAAATAATTATGTGTTTGCCCACTCAAATATAGTGTCCATATATTCTTTTTTTTAACAAATTTTTATATACCTCTTCCTCTCTCTCCCTCTCTCCGTCATTGCCTCACTCAAACACATGAGCACCGCCATCGCCTTCCAAGCTTGGCTTGATTCTAATTTCGAGCTTGGAGTTCGATTCCAGCTTGAGATCAAGTCTTCGAACCACGCTTCGCAAATTCACAATCATCGGTGCATCAGAAGAATCAATCTTCAAACTCAAGGGTTAGCATCCGATTGCTCTCTTCTAGTTTTCGCTCGATTCGATAATTTTTTCAGATCTATAATTCGCAACTGTGATTGAATAATGAATTTATGGCAAATATATTTTAGACTTATTTCAAGATTTTCTTCTTTTTCTATTCTTCATTCCTTTCCTTGCATCGCTTATTCTATCGTGGTTTTATGGGTTTGTCTCTCTCTCTCTATGGAAAATATATATATATATGTTTTTCCTCCCTTTTTCTTGCCCTTAATTTTTTCGACCCTTTCATTATATTGTGGGTTGAGATTTAGGACTGTAGATAACAAATTTTGAGAATTCTGTTAGTCTGAAATTTTTGTTTCCCTTCATGAGCAGAATCACACAGGGTGCAATTTTTCCTTGAATGTGTCATCAATTATCATCATGGTTAATTGTTGTGGTTATCACTTTAGCTAATAAGTGATGTTTGTTTTTTAAACATTTGGTGCTGATTGCTTTTTCTCTTTGGTTAGATCACGCGGATCTAATGGGACCGTGTCTTTTTGCAAACATAGTCATTTGAATTATGAAATGTGTGACAATTTTCCGGTTATGTTTCTCCAAATCTGTTTATGTTCTGTTTGATTGTTGCCAAAACAAAAGAAAAGATGAACCTTTTGACTTTTTGTGTTTAGAACGGCCATTAAAGCTTATAACTATTTTGAAGTGTATCTCTGCAAGTAGCAATTCGAATTATGGAAAATTGTGACGATTTTCCTGTCCTGTTGTACAATTTCCTTATTTTTTTATTTTTTTTTACGTTAGATGAATTTTATGATGCCTTATTGTTGAATAGACATTTATAGAACTACAAGGTTTTCTTTTATTGAATCTAATGTGGGTTTAAATGGACTTCAGACCAATTTTTCTTCTCTTCATCTCTTTGATGGTTTGCCATTGAAATGATCAGATAACTTTACAAGGTAGTGTTCTTTTGACCATGATAACTTCTTTAATCAAGGCAGAAGAAAGCAAAAATTGTATGTTCTATAAAACTAAAGGTATTCAAATTTTATAAACACCTCCAAAACTCCAAAAATTACAATAACACAACGAAATCGGAGTTGTAATATTCTCAAAGTAAAAAGTTAAGGAAGTAATTTCATTCAAATGTAATCATGCCTTACATCATGTCCGAAGGGTGGCTAAACAAAGAAGTGAATTTACCAACAAATCTAATGAGTGATCAATTGTCTATAGCAAAGATAGGATAATTTCGGCAGAGACGCAAAAATAACAACCCATGCCGACATCGCTTCCTAAGTGAAAGAGCTTTATAGTATATAGATATATATATAATTTTAATCGTAATAGGATTAAGATAACAAAGGGACCAGACTTAAATAAAAAGTCATGATGCTCTCATGAATGAACTCAATTAATTTAAATTTTACATAACCAAATCAAATCAAATCAAACTAAATTTTGAGCCCCATGAAAGGGGACTGATTATAAGAATTCTTCTTCTCCATTCAACATGTGCAAATTAATTACTTTGAACTTGCTTTCACAAACCATAAAATAAAAATTAATCACCCTGTTTGATTTGAAATTTTCAAAAATAGTTTTTTGAGTTTACAATTCGTATTTTTGCATTTTTAATGATTTTTTTAAAAATATTTTAATCATTTTAATTTTTAATTTTAGGTACACTTAAATCTTGATATACTTGAAAAGTATAAACTTTGTATAAAAAATCTTTAAAAAATCATTGAATACAATAAAATAAGAAAATATATTAAATTTTTGTATTTTTTTTTTATATTTTTTGTAATGATGAATTTTATGAAGTCTTTTTTCAAAAATATTTACATAAAATATTAAAAAAATAAAAAAAATACAAAAATACAAAAATAAAAAATTCAATTTTTTGAAACAAAGTTAAACCAAATAAGGTGAATGGTAGTCTAAATTAGGATTAAATTTATAAATTTTTATCTCAAAGCCAGGTAATTATTAAACATTCTAGAAGCAGCATTTCTTACTTGCTTTTCCAAAACTAATAATATAATGGAAAATATTAAGAGTGGAAGAGGCCAACTCAACTGTGTTCAATAATTTAGAGACAAATGATGATCAAATAACTACAATGACAGATATAAATACTCATTCCATGACTTTTGTATTGGTGGGAGTGGAAGTAACCACTTATGATGGTTCACAAAATAAATACAAGAGAGAATGTATAACTGAAAAAATGATTTATTTCACTCAAATATTTAGAATACACCGAGGAAATGAAAACACACTTTTTACTCTATACCTCTCTTCTTTCTCCCCCACTCTGAATTCCAAACATACAATAGCTATATATAGAAAAAACTAACAATGTGAAAACATTCAATGCAAATACGGCTGATGCTATGAATTTCAAATGGTTGCAATCACTTCTGACAAACTTGATTTGCACTTCCACTTTTGACAATCTTGATTGCGCCTCTATTCTTAGACCGTGGAAAAATAATTTTTTTTTTTTATATCAAGATTACTTCACAACATTTTGCACCTTATAAATAAAAAATTAGTTGTTCAAATGTAGAACCTCCATAGACAATAAGATTATTAAGATTTACACTTCTTTTGAAAAAATATGTCATAAATCGGATGAGTGGATCTTTTTGTCTTTGGGGTTATGTGCAATTTCTTCTCCTAACCATATTATAAGTGCATTTTAAAATTAGATGATTCATTTTTGATTGACAATGTCATAAACTGAATAAGTTGTAAATATTGGATCGATCTAATTTTATTATTTAGACACAAAAATCTTATAAAATGAACAATTTGAATCATTAAAATGGGACCAATGAACTAACAACACCTCTAATTGAAATCATGAACTAAAACGAAATTCTGTTAAAAATAAATAAAAATTTAGATGATTGAAAACTTCTCAAGGTGTAATTTGAACTGGCAAACAGTAAAGAAATTTGAATCCTTAATTATAAAATTATATGTTGATGGGCCAAGTTCATTTGAAAAGTAACGAAGTTTCTTTGCATGTCAAATAATCAAACTGTGGAAATTTACAAATTTATCCTACCGTGTTTAATTTTGCAAATTTTTCTATTTATTTTTCAAACTGATGAAAGGGACACCGATGTAATAAAAAACACATTTAAATTAATTAAAAATAATTGATATAAAATAAAAATGCATTAGAAGATATAACTTAAATTGTAACTTTTATCTAAAAATAAGAAAAAAAATTAAATTAACTAACTAACTAACTTCTATCTGCTACACTTATACACACACTCACACTCTAACAACTCTTTCAATCTAACTAACTTCTATCGCCATCGCACTTAAACGCGCCTAATGACATCCACACTGCTGAAGTCAAGCTTGATCACTAGCTACCTTGGTCGTTTATTAGCCGAAGTTAGTAAGAACCATGAGTTGAGGCTCAAAGAACTCTTGATCGCTAATTCTTTCTTTGTTTTCTTCAGAGACCACAAGCAATTCTTTTTCTTCTCCTCAAACTACCAAGGACAGAGAGAGGCCAAATGGATGAGAGATGATTCAAGCTACCAACAACAACCACACCATTGAGCCTACGAACCGTAACCGTAACAAGAACTCTTTTTGGTATTTGCAAATAGAAATAGACTGTGCTTTTTATTTTATACTTATTTCGCCTCCCCATTGAACATCTATGAACTCTTTTTCCTATCTCAAATCAAAGAACTCTTTGTTTGTTCTTTTCCTTTATTCATTAGTTGGACTATTTTATATCAAATCAAAGACCACTTTTTGTGTTACATTGAATGAGAAGTAATTATTTATGCATTGAAAATTCATGTGAAATGAGAGTATGAATACACTATGTGTTGGGCTTATGGAATTTATTTTGGTCCAATTTTTAAGCAAATTCTAGTATAAGGTTGAACTACTTGTGTTTGATCTTGGGATTTTTCATATGATATTACTCTGATTGTATGTATTATACATTATGTGCATTGAAAGATTATGTATTTGTTGTGACTATAAGGATTTGCTCACATTAATAAATTATGCCATATTTAAAAAATTAATACTATTTAAGAGTAGCCACAAAGATCTTAAGACATAAAGATGTGATCCTCAAGATTTTGATCACATAAAGTTACAAGTTAATTTGGCATTTTACATTGCATTATGTTTAATAAATAATTTCTTGGTCCCACAGAAAGTAATTATTTATGAAATTTAATTGAATAAGATAATCGGATTGGGTATTAAAGGATTGAACACTCTAAACCCACAAGTATGAGTTTTCTTTTCCTTACATATTTCGAACCCATTAGTCTTATTGTAAAGTAATAGCAAATCTAATGCGCTTTAGTGACCTCTACCCACAGTGAAGGTTTAGATTTGTTACGAATTTGACATTGGTTGATTTAGACTATAGCTATTGTTTCAAAGCATTAATAATGTTCTTGGTAATTGCAATGATTTCTACCTCTGCATTATCTAATGAGTCTTCTCGTATTCCATTCTTGAACGGTGATAATTTTTCGATTGAAGGACAAAATCCTTCTAACATTAGGATGCATGGACCTCGATCCGGCACTTCGGTGGATGAATCTCATGAACCCACTGACGAGAGTTCCACAGTAAAAGAGTGCTTATGATAAGTGGAAGCGATCCAATCGCTAAGCCTAATGCTCATAAAGTCACATATTAGCCAGAGCATTAGGGCCTCAATCCCACTATCCGATAAGGTCAAGAACTACATGAGGGCTATTGAAGAGCAATTTGTTAGTTATGGCAAAGCATTGGCAAGTACCCTAATGAACAAACTATCGTGAATGAAGCATAACACTTAGGAGTGTGCGTGAGCACATTATGGAAATGAGGGACATTGTACTGCCTTAAGTCCTTAGAGATTGAGATTTCTAAGTCATTCTTGTCAATTTCATACTCAATTCTCTTCCTATGGAATATGGAGCATTCCAAATTTCTTACAACACACGTATGAAAAATGGTCTATCAATGAACTTTTGACCATGTGTGTTCAAGAGGAGGAGAGATTGAAGCATGGAAAAGTGGAAAGTGCTCATTTAGCAACACATAAAGGAGAGCAATGGAAAAAGGGCAAAGGTGATCAAATGGAAGAAGCTTGGTAAAGTGCCGCTAAAAATCATGGCAATAAGGGTGCATGCTTCTTCCGCAAGAAAAAGTGCCACATGAAAAAGATCGCCCCAAGTATGAGAAATGGCTTGAGAAGAAGGGTAATCTCATATCTCTTGTGTGTTATGAATCTAATTTTGTTAATACTCATCAATATGATTGGTGGATTGATTCGGTTCTACAATTCACATTGCTAATACCATGCAGGCTTCTCAAATTAAGGAAACCGACGGAAGTGAACAAGGCATCTATTCAGTAATGGGATGTGTTCGCATCAAAGCCGTTGGAACTTTCCGACTTGTTTTAAAAAATGGCTTTGTTTTGGATCTTGAAAACACTTTTACATTCCATCTTTTTCTAAAAATTTAATTGCTTTCTAAACTACTACCGCTTGGATTTGAATTTCACTTTGTTGGTCCAAATTTTAGTTTGTTTAAAGACTTTGTTTCAGAGGATTTGGTACTTTAATTAACGGTTTGTACAAATTAAATCTAGATCCTATTTTTGAACAAAATCTTTTAACCTTGCATGGTGATATTGGCATTAAGCTTAATATTGTTGATGAGTCCTCCTCTATTCTTTGGCATAGAAGATTGGGACATATCTCCATTGAGAGAATAAAAGGTTGGTTAATGATGAAGTCCTTCCGACTCTTGATTTTACTAACTTTGGTATTTGTGTGGACCGATAAAAGGAAAGGCATCAACAAGACCAAAGAAGGTGCCAAAAGGAGTGAGGAAATTCTGAATCATACACACCGATATTTGTGGACCATTTACTCCCCTTGTCCAATGGTCGAGATATTTTATCTCATTTATTGATGACTTCACACGATACATGTATCTCTACCTCTTGTTTGAGAACGCTGAGGCACTTGATGCCTTTAAAGTTTATAAAGTAGAAGTAGAGACACAAACAGAAAAGAAAATTAAAATTGTGAGGTCGACAGGTGGAGAATATTATGGAGGTACACAATTGGGATGCATTGTGTCCATTTGCTAAGTTCCTTAAGGAAGAAGGCATTATTGCACAATATTCAATGCCTGGCACACCACAACAAAATGGTGTTGCTGAAAGAAGGAGCCGAACACTTATGGACATGGTAAGAAGCATGCTTAGTTATTCTAATGTGTCTATAAATTTATGGAGTGAAGCTTTGAAAACCGCTATGTATATCTTAAACATGGTTCCATCCAAGGTTGTTCCCAAAACACCGTTTGAGTTATGGAAAGGATGGAAGCCAAGTTTAAGACACTTACACGTTTGGGGTTGTCCAGTTGAAGTGAGGGTGTATAACCCACATTTAAAGAAATTGGACCCCAGAACAGTTAGTGGTTTTTTCATAGGCTATGCGGAAAACTCCAAGGGTTACAGATTTTATTGTCCTTCAAATTCACTTAGAATTGATGAAGCCGTAATGCTAAGTTTATTGAGGAAGGACCCTAGTAGGTGTAACGCCCTCAAAATTAAACCCATTAAATAAAAAACATTGACATGCATTATTAAAAGAAAACAATACATTGTCTCATTCATCAGAGTATTATTAAAAGACATTATATGTAACATCAATATAAATGCCCTACGGGCTTACATCTTGCCAAGCCAACACTTGGACACATAATTATGAGTTCTAACTCAATTACAAATAAAGCCCTAGGCCTGAATGTTTGCATGTAATTCAAATAAAAACAAATAACTAAAGATAAAGCTAAAGTCTGCTCCCTTCCAAGCTTAGTCGTTGGAGGTAGCTTATCACCTGAACATGAAAATGATGTTCCCATATAGGGTGAGCCACAGCCCAGTAGAAAAATACTAAACAAAATATAAGCATTGAATAAAGCAATAGCATTCTATAGTTGGTTAACCAAATATTCAATTATGTCTTTATACGCCATGACACTAATGTCTATGACACTTTTATCTTTCCATTATTATCAATATGGCTCTAACTCGCCAATCTTACAACAAAGGAACTATATATCATATTCACATTACTTCCAGTATCAACAATACAAATGAGACTCAAACTCATATCAAAACACTTCATACTTCCAGATTGATACACATTTTAGTGCTGTATCAATAAACACTAATATAAATAAGCACACATAAAAGTGATGCTAATGGAGTCCATCCCCTATCTCCTCCCAAACAAAAATCCGCTTAGAGGTCCATCCCTTATCTTCCCTAAACCGTGGAGTACATCCCTATCTCCTCCACACAATATGCATATGCAAATGCTCAATCAATATATGTAATTCTTCAGATAATTCAATAGTCAAATGTAATGACTTAACCAATGCGATTAGTTCCAGCTTATCCCTAATCCACATGCAATGTTACAACAATCATGAGTATCCTCCACCGATAGCTCCAAAACAGCTTATCTCTAAACGTAAAATAACTAAATCAACAATTCAATAGGATATGATTTAAATTAACCAATTACTCCATTTAATCAAATTCTCATATTTCATGAATTCAACTATTATTCTAATTTCCT